>SKCR01033281.1:0-144924 GCA_019454045.1 Zanthoxylum bungeanum
GGATAGTTTTATAAATTTGAATTTTCCTCAACCTATTTTTGCGCAATTTTATTTACTTGTTTTTAAATTTAAAGTCACCACCCACCTAACCAGTCAACCAATCAATCTGTTAGATACTAGTAATCATTTGGCCTCATAAAATTAATAGCTAGGTATTAAGTCCTCGTGGTATCGATACTTTTTATACTATGAGAACGTAGACCTTCTGACTTAGTTCGTTCAAACACGTCCTAAACGCAACTCGAACGCAAACTCTTTAGAATCATTCTGTTCGAATTCATTCTTAAACGCTACACGAACGTGAACTCTCTGGAAACACTTCGTTCGAACACGTTATCAAACGCAGCACGAATGTACACACACTAGATAGTCTCGTTCGAACGTAGATACGAACGCGACACTAACGAAATAGTCCTGGAATTGTTATAAACTGCAAAGACTTATATTAATATTAACTTAGTAAATCATATACTGAAACACATTAAATCTTGGTAGTATAGATTTAAGTTATTAATAGGGTATTCAATTATCACAAGCATATACTTAGTGATAAAGTTGAAACTTATTTGTGTGTTGCATAATTGGTTGAGAATTTAAGGTGTGATCATACACAAGTAATTCCTTCCAATCTTGATTGACACATACACATATATCTACACATATCGTATACTGTTTGTGCTATTGAATAAGTGTAATACTGGGTTTGAATTGCAAAGAGATCCTATTGAAAAAAATGTTTAATGAATATTCTGTCAAAAAGGCTATAGGAGCCTAAGTGGTCAGGGATTTAAGTGGTTACTCCGGACCCCCTCGTCATCTGGGAATATTCGTTTATTCATTTTTCTAAAGAATCTTTAGTTGAAATTCAAGGACTTGTGTTTATTGGTATTACTGTCCAATAGAACAACAAGTGGATACTTGGTATATCACTTGAAACAAGATCATTTATTGATCGTTGTGCAATTTATCTTTTGTAGACTTATTAACCTCTGTTTGTTTCCAGCTACATATGGCTAGCGGAAACATCACAGTACCGGTCTCTCATGGAGAAAAACCAGAGAAGTTTGGTGGGGCAAACTTCAAATAGTGGCAGATTAAAATGTTGTTCTACCTGACAACTCTGTAGTTGGCTAAGTACCTCAAAGATCATTCGAGTCATCTGGAGGGTGAATCAGAAGCAGCCAAAGAACTTCCTGTGCAAGAACTACCTATTGGATGGTCTTGACAATACCTTGTACAATGTGTACCAAGGCATGACTTCTGTGAAGATTCTCTGGGAATCTCTCGAGAAGAAATACAAAACCGAGGATGCAGGACAAAATAAATTTATCATGGGTAGGTTCCTGGACTACAAGATGGTAGATTCAAGGACAGTGATGTCTCAGTTGGGTGAACTGTAGTAGATCATTCATGAAATACTGGATGAAGGTATGAAACTCTGTGAGACGTTTGAAGTTGCCACTATAATTAAAAATTTGCTTCCATCATGGAAGGACTTCAGGAGCTATCTGAAACACAAAAAGAAATAGATGAGCCTTGAAGACCTTGGAGTTCGATTGAGAATCGAAGAGGATAACAGGAAGTCCGAGAAGGCTAGCTACAAGACTATGGAGTCTAAGGCCAACATCGTCGATGATGTAAAGGATAGAAAAAAGGAGAAAAAACAGTGTAGCTGATTCTTCCCAAGCTAACGAGAAGTTCAAAGGGAAGTGCTACAACTGTGGGAAAAGAGGTCATATGGCAAATGACTGTAGAAACAATAAGTCTCAGAACAAGGGCAATGAGGCTAATGTCGCTGAAGATGAGCAGCTAACTGATGAGATATCAGAGATGAACTCTCAACAGTGATAGCTAAAGCCAACTTGGTTGGGAATCCGAGAGAATGATGGGTAGACACGGGGGCTACTCGTCATATATGTGCAGATAGCAAGATGTTTTCCTTGTATCAGAAGGTCGATGGCCACGATCATCTGACAAGGGAAACTCGTCTACCTCAAGAGTGGTTGGACAAGGCACAGTGGTTCTGAATATGACATCCGGAACGGAGCTTACATTGAAGAATGTTTTGCATGTTCCAGATATTCGGAAGAACTTGGTCTCAGGTTCTCTCCTAAGCAAGAATGACTTTAAGCTTGTATTTGTTTCTGACAAGTTCGTATTGACGAAGAATGATGTTTATGTAGGAAAAGGATACCTCACTGAGGATCTTTTCAAACTCAATGTAATGACTGTCATTCAACACAGTGGTAATAATAAAGCTGCAATTTCTGCTTATATTATTGAGTCACAAAATGTATGGCATGTGAGGTTAGGACATGTTAAATAACATGGACCTTATACCTAAAATTGATAGCCAACATAAGTGTGAGGCATGTGTTGAAGCAAAAATACATAAAACATCATAGAACGAAGTTCTGAACCTTTGGAACTTGTACACACTGATGTGTGTGATATGAATATTGTGCAAACAATAGGCGGTAAAAAGTACTTTGTCACTTTTATTGATGATAGCACAAGATTATGTTATATGTATTTGCTGAGGAGCAAAGATGAAGCTATTGAGAGCTTGATACACTATGAGAACGAAGTTGGAAATCAACTTGGCAAGAAAATCAAGAGAATCAGGAGTGATAGAGGTGGTGAATATGTTTCACCATTCGGTGAATATTGTTTTGTGCACGGAATTATTCACGGAATTACCTTAACAAAATGGGATTGCTGAGCGTAAAAACCGAAAGTTGAAGGAAATGATGAATGCCATGTTGACAAGTTCTGGTTTGACATAGAACTTGTGGGGGGAAGCCTTGCTTTCTGCGAACTATATTCTGAACAAGCTTCCTCACAGAAGATTGGACAAGACACCAGATGAGTTGTGGAAAGGTTATGTACCTTCCTATAAATAACTGAAAATATGGGTGTGTCTTGTCAAGATAATGGTTTCTAAACCTAAGAAGGTTAGAATATGACCCAAAAACTGTTGATTGTATATTCATCGGATATGCTCATAATAGTAGTGCGTATCGATTCTTGGTACACGAGTATGAGATTCCTGACATCAATTCGGATATGATAATTGAGTCAAGGAAAGCGATATTTTTTGAAGAGACATTTCCTTGTAAGGAATGACAAAGAAGAGAGTCTCTCAAAAGAACTATTGATACTATCAAGGATGGTGATCGGGTTGACCAAGAATCAGATCAACGTGTAAATGTTGAGACAATCGAGCCTAGAAGTAGGAAAATAGCTAGAACGTCTAAGTTGTTTGGTCCCGATTTTCTGACATACTTGTTAGAAAATGAGCTATATTTGGTCTAAGAATTCATAGCCATATCAGCTATATTTGGTCTTGAAATACATCAAATGGATGTAAAGACGACATTCTTGAATGGTGAATTGGATGAAGAGATTTACATGGAACAACCAGAAGGTTTTAATGTTCCTGGACAAGAACAGAAGGTGTGCAAACTTGTAAAATCCTTGTATGGATTAAAACAAGCACCTAAACAATGGCATGAGAAATTTGACAAAATGATGTTGTCAAGTGGGTTCAAAACCAATGAATGTGATAAGTGTGTGTACACTAAATCAACTCAAAAATGATATGTCATTGTGTGTCTCTACGTAGACGATATGCTGATAATTGGTAGTAATCATGAACTGATTCAGTCTACAAGAAAGTGTTATCCAGCAAATTTGATATGAAAGATTTGGGAGTAGCTAACCTAACTCTTCATCTATCAAAAAACAATGGCACAAGCATATCGCAATTAGAGTACTCGAGAATCATCAGAAGTCAGTATCTCATGAATTGCACACGACATGATATCGCTCAAGCTGTGAATAGGCTTAGCAGATATATGAGCAATCCATGACATAACCACTGGAAAGCCATAGTAAGAGTTTTGAGGTATCTAAGAGACACTTCAAAATATGGGCTACATTACGAGAGATATCCTGCTGTTTTAGAGTGATACAGCGAGGCTAACTGGATATCTGATACAGTGGATTCCAAATCTACTGGTGGATTTATTTTCACACTTGGTAATGCAGCTGTGTCATGGAAATCCTCGAGGCAAACAAGTATTGCCCGGTCTACTATGAAATCAGAGTTCATAGCATTAGATAAAACAGCGGAAGAATCAGAATGGCTTAGAAACTTCCTGGAGGATATTCCTAGTTGGCCCAAACCGGTGCCAGCGATTAACATACATTGTGATAGCTTATCAGAGTTCACAATGTATGATGGTAAGTATCGACACATACGTCGGAGACATAATACCATACGTCAACTGCTCTCAAGTGGCATAATATCGATCGGTTATTGTAGGCACTGCATTTTTGCATATAAATCCTGATGATGAGTCTCATTTGGAGGCACTATCTTTTAAGTCGCGGAAGCCGCGGGAAACGGACGTCGGAAGGGAAAAGATGGAAATCAGTACTTTGTCGAATTTGACTCGCTTGTTTAGCTTCGGGCTCGCTAGTGGACCTCCGTTTTAAAGCACCTTTAGCCTAAAAAACCCCACAAACACTTAACCTTGGCCCAAAACCCCACATCTAGCCACTCACTTGAAGTCCCATGGCCACTCAACTCACGTTAATCGCCACAACTTGCCCCCTTTTCCTTAACGCCAACTGCGCACATAAGCCACTCACAGCCATTCACGTAATACCCTCAACAACGCCACACAGCAATGACCAACTCATAGCTTCAACACATCATCACACCAACAGCCCCTAAGCAAACCATCTGCCTTCACGCCCTTAGTAGCCCCACCAACACGTCTCCAAAGCCTTCCACACAGCCCCAAACTCACGCCAAAACAGACCATGAACTGCCTCACAAACAGCCCCAAAATCCCCCTCAAACTCACGCCAAAACACAGCCCCAACCTGCCAGTAGTCCACGCCTAAACTGCCCACTGCACAACCCCTTCACTGCCGAGAATAACCATCCTTCACTGCCAGTGATTCACGCCAATTTGACCCTTAAAATGGCCCAGAAAATACCCTGAAACTGCACTAAAAAACTGCATAAAAAGCCCTCAAAGAATCGCCAAAAACCGCAGCCCCTAGCCCTTAAAAAACACCCAAAACAGTAGCCTAAATTACCAAACACAGTGACCAAAGAACGGCAGCAAAACAGCAGCAAAACGGAGTCAAAAATAGTAGCTTGAGTAGCGGAACAGCGAGGTAAAATGCAAACCAGTGAACCAGAAATGTTGCGGAGTGATAGCCCTTCCGACGGCCGTGAAACGCGAGTCTGAAAGTCGAAATAAAAGGTTAGACCTGAGGGTATTTTCCACATTCGTTTTCTGTTTTATTTTCATTATTTATTGAGTATTCTTAGCATGATTGTTATGTTAAAATGCATGTTGTGGCCCTTGAGTAGATAAATATGCATGGATTACGAAATATTGTATGTTGTGGCTTTGGAATAAAATGAAAGATGTGTCAACTCTCGAAGTATATCGGATGGAAACCCGGACATAAATTTCATAGCTGATTCCGAATAGACGGTAGTATGATCTGTACTCGGGATATAACTCCACGTATCGCTTGAGTAAACGGCACTTTCTTTGGTTTTATGTTGCTTTGATTTATTTATTTTTCGTCATTTGATTCCCACATGTTACTTGTTTATGCATGAGGCAATCGAGCGCATGGGCTTAGTAAGTCGGATTAAAGGTCCCCTATTTGGAGGGGTTAAAATCCTTTACCACGATGCTTTGCCGCGCCGGTTGATGTGTGTTCGGTTGGATGTAAGATATGTCCAATCGGGCATACTAAGTTTGATATTATTGTCTTTATTCTTTGTATGTATGATGCGATCGAGTGCATGGGCTTAGTAAGTCGGATTAAATGTCCCCTATTTGGAGGGGTTAAAATCCTTTACCACGATGCTTTGCCGTGCCGGTTGATGTATATTTGTTTGAATGTAAGATGTGTTCTATCGGGTATACGAAGTTTCATATAGTTATCATTGTCTTTGTACGCATTGTAATGAAAGGCGCATGGGCTTATTGTGTTGGATTAAAAGGTTCTCCATTTGGGGGAAGAAAAGCCTAAAAGGCTACCTTTACCACACGATATTTGCCGTGTCTTTCATCTATTGATTGCATCATTTACCTTAGTCTTGGCTTAACGTAGTATAATTCATATATCCATGTTATGATAGCATTTGAGTATTCTTTCTTGTAGTATATCGGATGGAAACCCAGACATAAATTCCGTAGCTGATTCCGAATGGACGGTAATGCGGTCTGTACTTGGGATACAATTCCACGTACCACTTGGAAAAGTGCTCACATGTGTGTTTGTGTCCATATTAGTTATCTTCTTTTGCACCACGTCATAACATGCATACTTTAATGCCTAATTGCATCCTTAAGTGTCTTTTGCATTATGTACTTAGTTGACTCTTTTATTTTTGCATTATTCTCCGGTTTAGTCCCCCGTGGCTACTCCGTACTCCCGACCGGGCCGCGAGCCCGGGACAGCATGCGTCGCCCAGTTTCTGTGTTCCCATAGTCTGGCAACTCCACCGGGGATAGAGAATCGGCCCCGAAATATTGTCTTGAAATGTTTGGATTTATGTTCTAATTGACTGTGTCTATAGTAGATAAAATGGGGGTTTAATCAAAGGCATTTTGAGGCTAGGTAATTGTTTGGTGTCTTCCTTCATTCACTACCTTTCTAGAAGGAAAAGCTGTGAAGGCATCTATATAGCCATCTACTCGTAGCCTATTGTGATGGACTAATTTGGAGGACTCGTTGTTTATTCCTGTCACCAAGCGATAAGAGCCTAAGAGGCTAGGGTACTTAAGAGAGCCTCGCTCCACCCTCCCTCTGGGGAATCTACAACGGGAAATCCATTTGACAGTCAGTCACACACCATAGCTCATTGGCACGTACCTTAGTGTATAAAAAAGGGTGCGCTCATTGGTCGCTCGAACCCTTGATTGGGGAGACCTAGTTGTGGGCCATCCTTCGCCGGTGAGAGCCTTTATCTATACTCTTGCGAACCCACCCATAGACCGGGTTTGTATGGTTAAAGTAACAATTATTTCCTTGAATATGTGCTTGTGGACCATCCTCATTTGGATGCAGTTGGACTATTGTCAGAAATGCGAACTTGCTGGGCCATTTAAACTGGGGCGAGTTCGTACCTTATGACCATTAGGCCCAAAGCTTTTGAAATGTTGATGGGCCATTCTGTAGAAATCATTGTTTTATGTTTGCATTATCTTTCTTTTATGCTTGTGTTTGGGAACATCGTCGTTTGGATCCATTTGGACCATTTTTCATGGGATATGGGCTTGTTGGGCCATTTAAACTGGGACAAGAACGTATTTTATGATGATTGGGCTAAAGGCTTCTAAGTGATTGATGGGCCACTTTGTGTTTGTGTTCGGAACATTACCATTTGGAATTAGTTGGGCTCCTTGCCATGAGATGTGAACTCGTTGGGCCATTTAAACTGGGACGAGTTCACTCCTATGACAGTTAGCCCAAAAGCTTCTAAAATGATAACGGGCCGATTTGTCTGAAAATTTTAGTTGATTTAGTATGTTATATATGTTACATGCATCTCATGCACCTCATATATATATATATATATATCATGTTAACACCTTCTATGTCTCAAGAAAGACATCATAGATACCGTTTGGGTTAGAGAAGGGACAAGACACACTAAAAGAACAGTAACAGACATGAGTGAATCTGGTAACGAGGTATTCCATATGGATCAGTTAGAGAACGGTTTCGCCAAGATTACCGAACAGTTGCAAGCCTTGACTACCGCCATGGCAAATATGGTTGTACCTCGTGCTGGGGGAAATTCTGAGAATGTTAGGCGCGAGGAGCCTCTGAATAGGTTGGGGGATGATATCCCCACTTTTGATGGTGACATGGCAGAGTATGCAACAGGCAGAGTGATTGGGTCTCAGGCAGAATTTCAGAAGCTCCGGGATCAGGTTGAAACAGTTACCCGTAAAATGAGGGGTAAACATGAAGAGTTGTTAGATTATGAGGCAATGACCTTCGGAGAACAGCTTCCAGCTCAGTTTAAAATGCCCGACATGGCCAAGTTTAATGGGAATGGAGTCCCGAGTGTCCATCTGCAGTAATATGTCTCAATCATGAGTTCAGTGGGCCTATCACAGCGCCAGGTCCAAAAGATGTTTGGGATGTCACTCGAGTGGGCACCTGTGGTTTGGTATCATAGCCTTGAGAAGAAGGTTAAGGAAGATTGGAGAGAACTAGCTGATGCTTTTCTGAAGCAATATGTTACAGACTTAGAAATTGACTTGTCACTCCGTGATTTGGAGAACACTAAACAGAAGCCAGAGGAAAGTTTCAAAGAGTATGTGGATCGCTGGAGAAGCCAGCTTTTGAAAATACAGACTCGGCCTTCAGAGAAAAACCAAATTAAGATGATTATCAAGGGCACCAAGCCCTCTATTTAGGGTAAGCTGAGGAGGATGACCTCCATGATTACTGATTTCCGATAGTTGAGAGAGACTGTTATGGATATTGAAGAAGAGGAGGCTGAAAACAGAAAGTTTTATGGCCAGAATAGAAGAACTTTTGGGGGGCATTCTGAGACTAACCCCGCTACTGCCGAGGTTGCTGCCATCAAGAACCGACATTTCTCTAACCCGGGGAAGCCGTTATCTAAGGTGCTTGAGAAGTTGAAGGGACAAGAACTCCTAAAACCCTTAGAGCCTAAACCACTTCCAGATCATATACCACCCAACCTTGGCCTAAGCTTGTATTGTCACTTCCATCAGAGGAGAGGCCACGAGACTGACAACTGCACCCGCCTTAGGCAAGAAATCCAAAACCTCATCGATGCTCAAAAATACCTGACCCAGAGAAAGAACAACCCAACACATATTGAAACCCCTACCAAATTACCACTCCGTTCCACCACCCGCCTACATGATCAACTCTAGATTGCCCAAAACTTTTGTCCTCCAAACCCTTAACCACCAAGCTTCTTACATGGAGATAGGGGATGATAGTGAAGAACAGTAGTTCAAGAAAGAAGGCAATGCTGCGAATGATGATGTTGTTCCTCCTAGTTTATTTGATCCTGCATTTTTAATATAGACATTGATTTGGTCTACATGTTCGAACCATTTCTTAAATGATAATAAAGACGTTCATTTCGTTTACATGCCCGAGTCTCTCCCTCCAACCTGCAACATGAGTATATTTGAGAAAAGCATTCAACCTTGGTACTATGAAATTCAGTGATGTTTAGAACACGAGGAATCTTTGGAAGCAGCAACAGTACAGTCAGTTCCAGAAATGAATCAGTATCAGCTTGGGGGCAAGGCCCACATTATCAGCATCAGTTTGGGGATGAGTCCCAAGGCCAAGGCCCCATCAGTATCAGCTTAGGGCCAAGGCCCACATCAGGAGCACGGTTCGAAAATGGACCAAGGAAGGCCTAACCCATCGGAATATGATACATATCCATGCATACATGCATACATATCACACACATGCAATGTTTGTTTTGTGTTCGCAGGTTTGTAGCGGCAAAGACCATCTCATCAAATAACGATTCAAAAATGAGCCACATTCTCGCACAACACGGTTCAGAAATGGACCGCTACCATAACAGATGCCGAAAATGGCGCCCCAAAATGGAGCACACATAGCAGACGCTGAAAATGGCACTCCAAAATGGAACACCCACAACAGATGCTGAAAATGGCGTTCCAAAATGGAGCACACACAGCAAAGGCCGAAAATGACGTTCCAAAGTGGAGTACACACAGCAAATGTCAAAAATGGTGTTCCAAAATGGAGCACACACAGCAAAGGCCGAAAATGGCGTTCCAAAATGGAGCACACACAGCAAATGCCGGAAATGGCGTTCCAAAATGGAGCACACACAGTAAAGGCTGAAAATGGCGTTCCAAAATGGAACACACACAGCAAATGCCGGAAATGGCACTCCAAAAATGGAGCACACACACAAAAGATGCCGAAAATGGCGCTCTAAAAATGGAGCACGGTTCCGGAATGAACCAGGGGTCACAGCACCTCACCACCAAATCAACTTAACTCAACACATGGTAAGTCAAGTGGCAGCTGGCGAGCCAGGTAAGTGAAAATGCATTACATAACTTTGATAGGATTGTCACTGTTACACATTACACAAGTCCCATCAAAGTGGGGGCGACTGTAGGCACTGCATTTTTGCATATAAATCCCGATGATGAGTCTCATTTGGAGGCACTATCTTTTAAGTCGCGGGAAACGGACGTCAGAAGGGAAAAGATGGAAATCAGTACTTTGTCGAATTTGACTCACTTGTTTAGCTTCGGGCTTGCTGGTGGACCTCCGTTTTAAAGCACATTTAGCCTAAAAAACCCGCAAACACTTAACATTGGCCCAAAACCCCACATCTAGCCTCATGCATAAATCCAAGCCCATCTCACCCAAGCCCAATCCAAAATAATTAAAACATTTAAAATACATGTCACATTAAATTAAACCAATTAAATTAAATAATTAAATCAAATTAAAACTAATTAATTAAATTAAACCAATTAAAATAAATCTAAATTAAAATAAATCTAAATAAAATAAAATATTAATTAATTGATATACCAAATTAAATAAGACATAAAATATAATTATACCAAATTAAAATATTGTAACTTCCTAACTTAAAATATTATATACTAAATTAAAGAAATATTATGCCTAATTAAAATCAATCATAACCAATAAAAATATTGACTTCTAATCTAACAAATTAAATGCCTAATTAACACCAATCAAATATTCAACCTTCCTAATTCACCAAAATTTGTCCCCCAATCAAATATATATTTTCCTTTTGTGACACTAATTAGATATCACAAATCCATATCCATGGAAACCCTAATTGACAACTATAAAACACACACTAATTCAACCCTTGGACACTACTCTCATTCACGGCCAAAAACAAAAATCGAAAACAAAAGAAATAAACCCTGGCTGACTCTCACGAAAACACACTCGCCTATTTCAATCCTTCACGCACTGATTCTCTACCTCATCTCACCGAGAAACAAGTCCAAAACCCTCGCATAACCCTTCATTCGGCCTAACCAAAAAAACACTCACGTTACTACCCATACACTAGCGCCACCTACCCACCTATCTGTCCACTCACTTGAAGTCCCCTGGCCACTCAACTCACGTTAATCGCCACAGCTTGCCCCCTTTGCCTTAATGCCAACTGCGCACATAAGCCACTCACAGCCATTCACGTATTAACCCTCAACGCCACACAGAAATGACCAACTCATAGCTTCAACACACCATCACACCAACAGCCCCAAAGCAAACCATCTGCCTTCACGCCCTTAGTAGCCCCACCAACACGTCTCCAAAGCCTTCCACACAGCCCCAAACGCACGCCAAAACAGACCCTGAACTGCCTCACAAACAGCCCGAAAATCCCCCTCAAACTCACGCCAAAACACATCCCCAAACCTGCCAGTAGTCCACGCCCAAACTGCCCACTGCACAGCCCCTTCACTGCCGAGAATAACCCTCCTTCACTGCCAGTGATTCACGCCAATTTGACCCTTAAAATGGCCCAGAAAATACCCTGAAACTGCAATAAAAAACTGCATAAAAATTTCTCAAAGAATCACCAAAAATCGCAGCCCCTAGCCCTTAAAAACACCCAAAACAGTAGCCTAAATTACCAAACACAGTGACCAAAGAACGGCAGCAAAACAGCAGCAAAACGGAGTCAAAAACAGTAGCTTGAACAGTGGAACAGCGAGGTAAAATGCAAACCAGTGAACCAGAAAAGTTGCGGAGTGATAGCCCTTCCCACGGCCGTGAAACGCGAGTCCGAAAGTTGAAATAAAAGGTTAGACCTGAGGGTATTTTCCACATTCGTTTTCTGTTTTATTTTCATTATTTATTGAGTATTGTTAGCATGATTGTTATGTTAAAATGCATGTTGTGTCCCTTGAGTAGATAAATATGCATGGATTACGAAATATTGTATGTTGTGGCTTTGGAATAAAATGAAAGATGTGTCAACTCTAGCGGTATATCGGATGGAAACCCGGACATAAATTTCATAGCTGATTCCGAATGGACGGTAGTATGATATGTACTTGGGATATAACTCCATGTATCGCTTGAGTAAACGGCACTTTCTTTGGTTTTATGTTGCTTTGATTTATTTATTTTTCCTCATTTGATTCCCACATGTTACTTGTTTATGCATGACGCAATCGAGCGCATGGGCTTAGTAAGTCGGATTAAAGGTCCCCTATTTGGAGGGGTTAAAATTCTTTACCATGATGCTTTGCCGCGCCGGTTGATGTGTGTTCGGTTGGATGTAAGATATGTCCAATCGGGCATACTAAGTTTGATATTATTGTCTTTATTCTTTGTATACATGATGCGATCGAGTGCATGGGCTTAGTAAGTCGGATTAAAGGTCCCCTATTTGGAGGGGTTAAAATCCTTTACCACGATGCTTTGCCGCGGCGGTTGATGTATATTTGTTTGAATGTAAGATGTGTTCAATCGGGTATACGAAGTTTCATATAGTTATCATTGTCTTTGTACACATTGTAATGAAAGGCGCATGGGCTTATTGTGTTGGATTAAAAGGTTCTCCATTTGGGGGAAGAAAAGCCTAAAAGGCTACCTTTACCACGATATTTGCCGTGTCTTTCATCTATTGATTGCATCATTTACCTTAGTCTTGGCTTAACGTAGTATAATTCATATATCCATGTTATGATAGCATTTGAGTATTCTTTCTTGTAGTATATCGGATGGAAACCCAGACATAAATTCTGTAGCTGATTCCGAATGGACAGTAATGCGGTCTGTACTTGGGATACAATTCCACGTACCACTTGGAAAAGTGCTCACATGTGTGTTTGTGTCCATATTAGTTATCTTCTTTTGCACCACGTCATAGCATGCTTACTTTAATGCTTAATTGCATCTTTAAGTGTCTTTTTGCATTATGTACTTAGTTGAATCTTTTATTTGTGCATGGACATGTAATGGCTATTTGTTTATGATATGTCTATGAAATCACCTGTTCGCCATTATTTGATTCGCCTTTATGTGTGCTTGTGTGGTTAGTGTGTGCTTGTGTTTCCATGAATACAATATGCCAATAAAGTTGTATGTTCGTTGCTATTTTGATTTACTTTCAAGCATGCAATCTTAGATGTGAAATATATGCAAATTTAGGTGTAAGTTTTATTTTGTGCATATGGATTTAGAAGCATGATACTCTTGGAAATAAGTGTTACTTAAGCTTGATTAAATTATTACACAAATCCTTTCATTACAAGTGACATAAGTAAGGGACCATTCCGAACCCAACAGTTTGAGGTCTTCCCTTGCGAGGGGTGAGTGCGGCCTTAAATCTCATTTTCCCGGTTCACACCGGGTGGCGACTCCATTATTCTCCGGTTTAGTCCCCTGTGGCTACTCCGTACTCCCGACCGGGCCGCGAGCCCGGACAATATGCGTCACCCAATTTCTATGTTCCCACAGTCTGGCAACTCCACTGGGGATAGAGAATCGGCCCCGAAATATTGTCTTGTAATGTTTGGATTTATGTTCTAATTGACCGTGTCTATACTGGATAAAATGGGGGTTTAATCAAAGGCATTTTGAGGCTAGGTAATGGTTTGGTGTCTTCCTTCATTCACTACCTTTCTAGAAGGAAAAGCTGTGAAGGCATCTATATAGCCATCTACTCGTAGTCTATTGTGATGGACTAATTTGGAGGACTCGTTGTTTATACCTGTCACCAAGCGATAAGAGCCTACGAGGCTAGGGTACTTAAGAGAGCCTCGCTCCACCCTCCCTCTGGGGAATCTACAATGGGAAATCCATTTGACAGTCAGTCACACACCATAGCTCATTGGCACGTACCTTAGTGTATAAAAAAAGGTGCGCTCACTTGGTCGCTCGAACCCTTGATTGGGGAGACCTAGTTGTGGGCCATCCTTCGCCGGTGAGAGCCTTTATCTACACTATTGCAAACCCACCCATAGACAGGGTTTGTATGGTTAAAGTAACAATTATTTCCTTGAATATGTGCTTGTGGACCATCCTCATTTGGATGCAGTTGGACTATTGTCAGAAATGCAAACTTGCTGGGCCATTTAAACTGGGGCGAGTTCGTACCTTATGACCATTAGGCCCAAGCTTTTGAAATGTTGATGGGCCATTCTGTAGAAATCATTATTTTATTTTTGCATTATCTTTCTTTTATGCTTGTGTTTGGGAACATCGTCGTTTGGATCCATTTGGACCATTTGTCATGGGATATGGGCTTGTTGGGCCATTTAAACTGGGACAAGAAAGTATTTTATGATGATTGGGCCAAAGGCTTCTAAGTAATTGATGGGCCACTTTGTGCTTGTGTTCGGAACATTACCATTTGGAATTAGTTGGGCTCCTTGCCATGAGATGTGAACTCGTTGGGCCATTTAAACTGGGACAAGTTCACTCCTATGACAGTTAGCCCAAAAGCTTCTAAAATGATAACGGGCCGATTTGTCTGAAAATTTTAGTTGATTTAGTATGTTATATATGTTACATGCATCTCATGCACCTCATACATATATATATCATGTTAACACCTTCTATGTCTGAAGAAAGACATCATAGTTACCGTTTGGGTTAGAGAAGGGACAAGACTCACGAAAAGAACAGTAACAGACATGAGTGAATCCGGTAACGAGGTATTCCGTATGGATCAGTTAGAGAACGGTTTCGCCAAGATTACCGAACAGTTGAAAGCCTTGACTACTGCCATGGCAAATATGGTTGTACCTCGTGCTGGGGGAAATTCTGAGAATGTGAGGCGCGATGAGCCTCTGAATTGGTTGGGGGATGATATCCCCACTTTTGATGATGACATGGCAGAGTATGCAACAGGCAGAGTGATTGGGTCTCAGGCAGAATTTCAGAAGCTACGGGATCAGTTGAAACAGTTACCCGTAAAATGAGGGGTAAACATGAAGAGTTGTTAGATTATGAGGCAATGACCTTCGGAGAACAGCTGCCAAGTGGAAAAGATGGAAATCAGAACTTTGTCGAATTTGACTCGCTTGTTTAGCTTCGGGCTCGCTGGTGGACCTCCGTTTTAAATCACCTTTAGCCTAAAAAACCCGCAAACACTTAACATTGGCCCAAAACCCCACATCTAGCCCTCTTGCATAAATCCAAGCCCATCTCACCCAAGCCCAATCCAAAATAATTAAAACATTTAATACATGTCACAAATTAAATTAAACCAATTAAATTAAATAATTAAATCAAATTAAAAGCTAATTAAATTAAACCAATTAAAATAAATCTAAATTAAAATAAATCTAAATAAAATAAAATATTAATTGATTGATATACCAAATTAAATAAGACATAAAATATAATTATACCAAATTAAAATATTGTAACTTCCTAACTTAAAATATTATATACTAAATTAAAGAAATATTATGCCTAATTAAAATCAATCATAACCAATTAAAAATATTGACTTCCTAATCTAACAATTAAATGCCTAATTAACACCAATCAAATATTCAACCTTCCTAATTCACCAAAATTTGTCCCCCAATCAAATATATATTTTCCTTTTGTGACACTAATTAGATATCACTAGTTGGGAGTACGAAATAACATGGAGTCGCCACCCGGTGTGAACCGGGATAAAGATTTAAGGCTGCACTCACCCCTCGCAAGGGAAGACCTCAAACCGTTGGGTTCGGAATAGTCCCTTACTTATGTCACTTGTGATGATGTGATTTGTGCAATAATTCAACCAGGCCTAAGCAACGTTTATTTCCAAGGACAATTATGCTTCTATGTTCACATGCATGAAAGTAATCATCATAACGGCAAACATGCAATAGCATACGGCAATCTCATGAACATGCTTCGATCTTATGATACGGAAAACAAAGAACAACCTAAACATAATGCAAATTCCAAACGCAAAACAAAATGATTAATCATGCTTGAAAATAAACAACCAAATAGGCTAAATCATGCCTAAGAACCAAGTAACATACTAATGACCTAATCATGCTTGAATACCATCTCATGAACACATCATACAGATAGAAGCATGGATACAAATAATATGATTGATTAGATGATACAAGAGAAATCACCTAAGAAATAATTATACATGACATGTGATGAAAATGACTCAATTCAGTGTATTCGCGTTCGTGTAGCGTTTGATAACGCGTTCGAACGGAAATGAAACAGAATGCTCATGTTCGTATGGCGTTTGTTAACGCGTTCGAACGGAAATGAAACAGAATGCTCACGTTCGTATGGCGTTTGTTAACGCGTTCGAACGGAAATGAAACAGAATGCTCACGTTCGTATGGCGTTCGTGAACGCGTTCGAACGGAAATGAGACCTGATGCATGATAAGGCAAAAATGCACGCGCGTTCGAGTTGCGTTCGTATACGCGTTCGAACGGGGACAGATCTGATGCATGAAATGGGACGCAATAAATGGCGAATAGTACAATGCGAGGCGCGGCAAAGCATCGTGGTAAAGGGCTTTAACCCTTCTCCATAGGGGATCTTTCATTCCACTTACTAAGCCCATGCGCTCGATCGCATCATGCATACAAACATAAAGACAATCATATCAAATTAAGTATGCCCGATTGAACACATCTTACATCCAATCCAAACACACATCAACCAGTGCGGCAAAGCATCGTGGTAAAGGGTTTTAACCCCTCCCCATAAGGGATCTTTCATTCCACTTACTAAGCCCATGCGCTTGATTGAACTATGCATAAAAAGATATTAAACACAATAATGTCAAACTTAGTATGCCCGATTGAACGTATCTTGCATTCAACCGAACACACATCAACCGGCGCGGCAAAGCATCGTGATAAAGGGCTTTAACCCCTCCCCGTAGGGGATCTTTCATTCCACTTACTAAGCCCATGCGCTCGATTGAATCATGCATACATAAACGACATACAAAATCCAAATGACGAAAAATAAATAAACCAAAGCAACACAAAACAAAAGAGGGTGCCGTTTACTCAAGCGGTACGTCGAGTTGTGTCCCGAGTACAGATCATATTACCGTCCATTCGGAATCGGCTATGAAATTTATGTCCGGGTTTCCATCCGATATACCGCGAGAGTTGACACATCTCTCATTCATCCAATACCCACAACACACATCATACACAAACGAGATTTAACGAATAAGTAAAATACGATCAAAATAAATAACAAAAATCAAATAAAGATGAGTGTGAAAAGTATCTTCAGGTCTAACCTTTTAAGCCGTCTCTCGGACTCGCGTTTCACGAAGATCGGAAGGGGTAAAGCTCCGCAACTTTTCTGGTTCACTGGTTTGCCTTTTCCTTCGCTGTTTTGCCGCTCAAGCTACTGTTTCGAGTCCGTTTTGCTACTGTTTCCTTGTGGTTTCGCTGCCGTTTCCTCTGTATTTCTTGCTTACTGTTTTTGGGTGTGTTCTTCCTGTAATTTTCCTGTGTGTTCTGTATCTTATGTGTATGAGCTAGCTAGCGTTGAGAAGTTGGTGAAGGGTTCTTTTTAATAGGCAAAGGGTTAGGCTTGACAAGGAAAGGGTTTTGGCTAATTAAAGAGGGATTTGATTTGGTGTTGGATAAGGGAAGTCAAAGATTGAGGGGGGACAAATCTTGGCTAGATAGGGAAGGTTGAATATTTAGTTTATGTTGATTAGGCATACAATATTTTAAGTTTGGGAATAATATATTGGTTGATTGATTTTAACTTGGTATGATTATATTTGATTGGTTTATGGTTTAAATATTTTATTTAATTGACTTTTAATTTAATTAATATTTGATTTAATTAGGATGTGTCTTATGGGCTTGGTGGGCTAATTGGGCTTGGGTTGAGGCTAGCAGCAAAACCATAATTACCGACACCGTTCGAACACTTCCTCGAACGCGACACGAACGCCCGCAATCTGTTTGCCGTTCGAACACATACACGAACGCACACGAACGAAAACAGTGAACCTTGTTTATTCTGAATTTCCCCTTCCAATATCCGTTTCCCGCGGCTTCCGTGACTCAAAAGGTAGTGCCTCCAAATGAGACTCATCATCGGGTTTCACATGCAAAAATACAATGCCTATAGTCGCCCCCACTTTGATGGGGCTTGTGCAGTGTGTGACAATGACAGTCCTATCAAAGTCTATGCAATGCATTTTTTACTTACCTGGCTAGCTAGCTGTCTCGAGCTGAGCTGATACTGCAGTGGACCTCGATCCTGAGACGCATCTCGATACTGCTGATGATGTGGGCCTTGCCTGCAAAATGATGTGATGTGGAGCTTCGCTCCTCAGCCGATATGGGCTTCACCCCCAAGTTGACATGATGTGATGTGGAGCCTCGCTCCCCAGCAGATATGGGCCTCGCCCCCAAGCTGGTACAATGTGGAGCCTCGCTCCTCAGCCGATATGGGCTTCGCCCCTAAGCTGATGTAATGTGATGTGGAGCCTCGCTCCTCAGCCGATATGGGCTTCGCCCCCAAGCTGATATAATGTGATGTGGAGCCTCGCTCCTCAGCCGATATGGGCTTCGCCCCCAAGCTGATGTAATGTGATGTGGAGCCTCGCTCCTCAGTCGATATGGGCTTCGCCCCCAAGCTGATATAATGTGATGTGGAGCCTCGCTCCTCAGCCGATATGGGCCTCGCCCCCAAGCTGGTACAATGTGGAGCCTCGCTCCTCAGCCGATATGGGCTTCGCCCCCAAGCTGATATAATGTGATGTGGAACCTCGCTCCTCAGCCGATATGGGCCTCGCCCCCAAGCTGGTACAATGTGGAGCCTCGCTCCTCAGCCGATATGGGCCTCGTCCCCAAGCTGATATGATGTGATGTGGACTTCGCCCTCCGAGACCCATACCCGGAACTTAACTTCATTGGGACCTCAATCTTCATATTACTGCCTAGATCAAATATTGTGCTTTTACTATCTCTGATTGGCTTACTGCTCACTCTTTTCCGTCTTCAACATCTGTTTACACAAAACAGAACAAACACAAAAATATGCAATATAGGTTACGTGTATGCATGTATGCAGGAGTTTTCTTATTCCGTTGGGTTAGGCCTTCCTTGGTCCATTTCCGAACCGTGCTCCATTTTCGGAGTGCCACTTCGGCGAGATGTGAAAGTAGTCCATTTTCGAACCATGCTCCATTTTCAGAGTGCCCTTTTCGGCGAGATACGATAATGGTCCATTTCCGAACCGTTGCTCCATTTTCGGAGTGCCATTTTTGGCGAGATGAGATGATGGTCCATTTCGAACCGTGCTCCATTTTCGGAGTGCCATTTTCGGAGAGATGTGATAATGGTCCATTTCCGAACCGTTGCTCCATTTTCGGAGTGCCATTTTCGACAAGTGATGAGATGATGGTCCATTTCGATCCGTTGCTGATGAGAGATAGTCCATTTCCGGACCATTACTGATATGAGAGTGGTTCATTTCCGAACCGTTGTTGATAATAGAGTGGTCCATTTCCGAACCATGCTTCCATTCTTGGAGTGCCATCCCCGGCTTGTTCATTTCTGAACTGTATTTCCATTTCTGGAGTGCCATTCCCGGCTTGTTCATTCTTGAACTCTACTCCATTCTTGGATTGCCATTCCCGGCTTGTTCATTCTTGAACTCTGCTCCATCCTTGGATTGCCATTCTCGGCTTGTTCATTCTCGAACTGTGTTTCCATTCTTGGAGTGCCATTCCCGGTTTGTTCATTCTCGAACTGTGTTTCCATTCTTGGAGTGCCATTCCCGGCGTGCCATTCTCGGCGTGCTCATTCCTGAGCTGTCCTTTCCCGGACTATATCTCCATTCTCGGAGTGCCATTCTCGGCAGGACTGATCTGATGTAATGTGGGCCTCGCCCCCACAATGCCATACCCGGCAAGACTGATACTGATGTAATGTGGGCCTCGCCCCCAGAATGCCATACCCGGCAAGAATGATACTGATGCTAATACGGGCCTCGCCCCAAACTGATGCTAATGTGGGCCTCGGCCCTGGGATTCATTCCTAAATTCTGCTGATGCTGGCCTCGGCACTGGGATTCATTCCCTGGATTCATTCCAAAATTCTGCTGATGTGGGCCTCGGCCCTGGGATTCATTCCAAAATTCTGCTGATGTGGGCCTCGGCCAGGGATTCATTCTTTGGATTCATTCCAAAATTCTACTGACGTGGGCCTCGACCCTGGGATTCATTCCCTGATTCATTCCGAAATTCTGACGGTGTGGGCCTCAGCCCTAGGACTTATCCCCAAAAGTGATACTGATGTGGGCCTCGCCCCCAGACTGATACTAATGTAGGCCTCGGCCCTGGAACTCATCCCTAAACTGATACTGATGTGGGCCTCAACCCTGGGACTCATCCCCAAACTGATATTGATGCGGGCCTCGCCCCCAGACTGATGCTGATGTGGGCCTCGCCGGCAGAATGATGTGGGCTTCGCCCTAAACTGATATTGATATGGACCTCGCCCCCAGACTGATACAGCTGATATAGGCCTCGCCCCCAAACTGATACTGATGTGGGCCTTGTAGGACACAGAACTTGACGACGCTGTTCTAGGCTCGCGACCTAGTTGGGAGTACGAAATAACATGGAGTCGCCACCCGGTGTGAACCGGGACAAAGATTTAAGGCCGCACTCACCCCTCGCAAGGGAAGACCTCAAACCGTTGGGTTCGGAATGGTCCCTTACTTATGTCACTTGTGATGATATAATTTGTGCAATAAACTAACTGAATCTATTCAACATTCATGCTCAAGGGTACTTAGATCTAACATGCTTTCATCCAAATAATTCCACGCAATGTAACACAACAAGCATATTGTACCATTAAACCAAAGTAAACAAATAACTAATTAAACATAAACATAAACTAAACGAAACATCATGCATAAAGAATGAAGAAACAACATGCCTAAATAACACAATCATGCTTTGAAAATTAAATAACAAAACTAAATTAAATCATGATTTAAACAATAAATAAACAACCTATAAACTATAACATGCTCAAATACAAATTAGGATGAGACGAGATACGTGTCTCTTAAGTGGTACGTGGCTTTGTATCCCGAGTGCAGACCATACTACCGTCCATTCGGAATCGGCTACGGAATTTACGTCCGGGTTTCCATCCGATATACCACAAAAGGGAACACATATCCCGCTCATCCAACAATCACATCATGCTCCAAACGACTCTCATGCAATAATATTCTAAAAATAAATAAATTAAAACGAAAGATATGAGTGAAAAGGTGCCCTCAGGTCTAACCTCTTTTGTCGTCTCAAGAAAGGGCGTTACACGGCCGTTGAAAGAGTGAATGATCCGCAACTCTTTCGGTCCACTAACTCAACGACTTTCCTCGCTGTTTCGCTATCTTAGGGCTGCTGTTTTCACTCCTTTTCGCTGCTGTTTTTGTTGTATTTTCGGGTCACTGTTTTTGGTAATTAGGGGACTGTTTTGAGGGTTATTTGGACTGGTTTGGGTTGCAGATTGTGGCGTGAAGTACGGATGAATGGTCCAGGGGCTATGTAGCGTGGAGTGTTTGGCTTGGTATGTTATGCTTAGCGTGGGCGTTGATGCAGATTTATGCGTGAAGGATGGGCGTGAAGCTGCTTGGGTGTTTGTTGCGTGAATTTATGGGCAGTTTAATGGTGTGTGGCTGTTATGGAGCAGGTGTGAATTTGTTGGCTTGCGTGAGGTGAAGCAGGGCTGTGAGGGCTTGTGGCTTTTAGGTGAAGCGGTGAGCGTGTTGTGGGCTATGAGATGGGCGCAAACGTGAGGGCTAGGCGTGTGCTGGGTGAAGCGGCAAGGCAGGTGGGCTGATTTTGAGGCAATGGCTGCGCTTTGAGGAGGGCGTGAACGTTGGCAGTTTGTGAAGGCAGGTTTAGGGTTATTATTTTTGTATTTTTTGTGTGAATCTGCCAGGGTTTGAATGTGTGGAGAGGGGTTATTTTTATAGGCAAGGGGATGGGTTTTACCTTGTTGGGGAAGGAATCAAATTTGTGTATTAATTATGAGATATTTTTAATTTAGTATGTGATAGGGAAAATCTTTAATTATGGGAATTAATTTGATTTGTTCTTTTTAGTTAATGATATGATTTATTTTAATTAGGCAAGGGATCCATGGGATTTATTTAAATTGGTAGGTGATTTAATTAAATTAGGAATGTGTTTTATTTAAATTAGGAATTTAATTTAATTAGACTTTAATTTAATTTCAAGTTTAATTTAATTGGTGAATGTAATGTAATTTAATTTAATTTCAAGTTTAATTTAATTGGAGAATGTAATTTAATTTAATTTAATTTAAGTTTAATTTAATTGGTTTTAATTTAATTAGTGACATGTATTTTAAATGTTTTAATTATTTAATTTGTGATTTAATGGGTTTGGTGTGTTTTAAAACAGAGGTCCAACAAGCGAACCCGAAGCGAAACAAGCGAGTTAAATCTGACAAAATACTAATTCCCAACTTTACCCTTCCAACGTCCGTTTCCCGCGGCTTTCACAACTAAAGAGGTAGTGTCTCCAAACGAGACTCATCATCGGGCTGATATGCAAAAATGCAATGCCTACAGTCTCCCCCACTTTGATGGGACTTGTGTAGTGTGTGACAATGACAATCCTATCAAAGTACGTGCAATGCATTTTTACTTACCTGGCTCGCCAGCTGTCACCTGGTCTGCCTGCTGTGCTGAGTTGATAGTGCTAAACCCCGTACCTAGGGTGTCGCGGTAGTCCACAATGCCAAACTTGGCGTGCTAAACCCCGTACCTAGGGTGTCGCGGTAGTCCACGGTAGTCCACATACTCCACAGTAGTCCACATAGTCCACATACTCATCGGTAGTCCACGGTAATCCACATAGTCCACATACTCCACGGTAGTCCACGGTAGTCCACATACTCCACGGTAGTCCACATAGTCCATATACTCCTCGGTAGTCCACATAGTCCACATACTCATTGGTAGTCCACGGTAGTCCACATAGTCCACATACTCCATGGTAGTCCACGGTAATCCACATACTCCACGGTAGTCCACATAGTCCACATACTCCACGGTAGTCCACATACTCCACGGTAGTCCACGGTAGTCCACATAGTACACATACTCCACGGTAGTCCACAGTAGTCCACATACTCCACGGTAGTCCTCGGTAGTCCACATAATCCACATAGTCCACGGCAGTCCACGGTAATCCATGGTAGTCCTCGGTAGTCCATATAGTCCACGGTAGTCCTCGGTTGTCCATATAATCCACATGCCGTACCTGGCGTGCTAACCCCGTACCTAGGGTGTTGCTGTGGTCTGAATGCCGTACCTGGCGTGCTAACCTCGTACCTACGGTGTCGCAGTTTTCTGAATGTTAACCCCGTACCTAGGGTGTCGCGGTAGTCCACAATGCCAAACTTGGCGTGCTAACCCCGTACCTAGGGTGTCGCGGTAGTCCACGGTAGTCCACATACTCCACAGTAGTCCACATAGTCCACATACTCATCGTAGTCCACGGTAATCCACATAGTCCACATACTCCACGGTAGTCCACGGTAGTCCACATACTCCACGGTAGTCCACATAGTCCATATACTCCTCGGTAGTCCACATAGTCCACATACTCATTGTAGTCCACGGTAGTCCACATAGTCCACATACTCCATGGTAGTCCACGGTAATCCACATACTCCACGGTAGTCCACATAGTCCACATACTCCACGGTAGTCCACATACTCCACGGTAGTCCACGGTAGTCCACATAGTACACATACTCCACGGTAGTCCACAGTAGTCCACATACTCCACGGTAGTCCTCGGTAGTCCACATAATCCACATAGTCCACGGCAGTCCACGGTAATCCATGGTAGTCCTCGGTAGTCCATATAGTCCACGGTAGTCCTCGGTTGTCCATATAATCCACATGCCGTACCTGGCGTGCTAACCCCGTACCTAGGGTGTTGCTGTGGTCTGAATGCCGTACCTGGCGTGCTAACCTCGTACCTACGGTGTCGCAGTTTTCTGAATGTTAACCCCGTACCTAGGGTGTCACAGTTGCGTCTCCGTACCTAGAGTGCCGCAATTGTCTGAATGCTACCTCGTACCTAGGGTGTCGCAGTGACGCCTCCGTACCTAGAGTGCCACAAATGTCTGAATGCTAACCCCGTACCTAGGGTGTCGCGGTGACGCCTCCGTACCTAGAGTGCCACAATGTCTGAATGCTAACCCCGTACCTAGGGTGTCGCAGTGACGTCTCCGTACTTAGAGAGCCACAAATGTCTGAATAGTCCACATGCCGTACCTGGCGTGCTAACCCCGTACCTAGGCGTCACTGTGGTCTGAATGCTAACCTCGTACCTAGGGTGTCGCGGTGACGTCTCCGTACCTAGAGAGCCACAAATGTCTGATGCTGATAATGATGTGGGCCTCGCCCCCAGAGTGCCATACCCGGCGTGCCATTCTCGGCGTGTCCATTCCCGGACTATATCTCTATTCTCGGAGTGCCATTCCCGGCGTGCCATTCTCGGCGTGCTCATTCTTGAGCTGTCCATTCCCGGACTATATCTCCATTCTCAAAGTGCCATTCCCGGCGTGCCATTCTCGGCGTGCTCATTCTTGAGCTGTCCATTCCCGGACTATATCTCCATTCTCGAGTGCCATTCCCGGCAGAACTGATCTGATGTGATGTGGGCCTCGCCCCCAGAGTGCCATACCCGGCCAAACTGATGTTGATGCCGATCTTCCATTCTCAGAGTGCCATTCTCGGCGTGCTCATTCTCGAGCTGTCCATTCCCGGACTATATCTCCATTCTCGGAGTGCCATTCCCGGCGTGCCATTCTCGGCGTGCTCATTCTTGAGCTGTCCATTCCCGGACTATATCTCCATTCTCGGAGTGCTATTCCCGGCAGAACTGATCTGATGTGATGTGGGCCTCGCCCCCATAATGCCATACCCGGCAGAAACTGATCTGATGCTATGTGGGCCTTCCCCCCAGAATGCCATACCCGGCAGAAACTGATCTGATACTATGTGGGCCTCGCCCCCAGAATGCTATATCTGGCAGGACTGATCTGATGTAATGTGGGCCTCGCCCCCAGAATGCCATACCAGGCAATGCTGATACTGATGTAATGTGGGCCTCGCCCCCAGAATGCCATACCCGGCAAGACTCATACTGATAAAGATGTGGGCCTCGCCCCCAGAGTGCCATACCCGGCAAGACTGATACTGATGCTAATACGAGCCTTGCCCCAAACTGATGCTGATGTGGGCCTCGCCCTAAACTGATGCTGATGTAGGCCTCGGCCCTGGGATTCATCCCAAATTCTGACGACATGGGCCTCGGCCCTAGGATTCATTCCAAATTCTGAAGACGTGGGCCTCGGCCTTGGGATTCATTCCAAATTCTGAAGACGTGGGCCTCGGCCCTGGGATTCATTCCCTGGATTCATTCCAAATTCTGACGACGTGGGCCTCGGCCCTGGGATTCATTCCCTGGATTCATTCCAAATTCTGATAAGGTGGTCCTCAGCCCTGGGATTCATTCCCTGGATCCATTCCAAATTCTGACGATGTGGGCCTCAGCCCTGGGATTCATTCCAAAATCTGATGATGTGGGCCTCAGCCTTGGGATTCATTCCAAATTCTGATGATGTGGGCCTCATCCTTGAGTTGATACTGATGTGGGCTTCGCCCCAAAACTGAAACTGATGTGGGCCTTGCCCCAAAACTGATAATGACGTGGGCCTCGTCCCAAAATGATGTGGGCCTCGCCCCAAACGGATATTGATGTGGGCCTCAACCCCGGGACTCATCCCCAAACGAATACTGATATGGCCTTGCCCTCATGCTGACTCTAATGTGGGCCTCGCCCCATGCTGATACTGATATGGGCCTCGCCCCAAACGGATACTGATGTGGGCCTCGCCTCCATGCTGATACTGATATGGGCCTCAGCCCTAGGACTCATCCCCAAAACTACTACTCGTATGTTGCTGATTCTGGTTGGCTTGTCTTTGCCGCTTTCTCTTTTTCTTCTTTGAAACCTGTTAAAAACAAAACAAACACAAAAAAAGAATGCAAAATATGTTACGTGTATGCATGCATGCATGAATGATTTTCCTATCCCGCTGGGTTAGGTTTTCCGCCAGTTCTCCAGGTGATTGCTCAGTCTTCTCTCTAGTCTCATGACTCAATATCTTGTTATGTCCCTGATTCGCGATGTGGTAGACTGGTCGCCCCCAGTCTTGGTTTAGCTTTCTGCTCTCTACTGTTTGTACTTGGTCAAGATGAACCACATGGTGGGGCCTTCTATATCATCATACTATGCTACGAAATAGTCTCAATAGTTATACATATCATTGTCCTCAAAGAATGTCTAGTAATGAAACCAAAGAACTTTCAAAACACCCAATGCAACTCAAATCCAACTCTTTGAATAAATGATCTAAGCCAGACTCAAAGTGTGTGTGTGCAAAGGTTCCTTTGCAGATTCATCCCCAGGTAAGCTAACTCAATGATTTCGTTTCAAAAATCTGGATCGATGGGTCAACCAACCTAGATGTCTCAATATGCCTGCAGTTGCTTTTCTGTGCTCAATGTGGTATGGTTTTCTTTCTCTTTTATCTCTTTCTTTTTTTCTTTTCATTTTGAACTTCTTTTTCTTTTTTTTTTCTTTTTTTTTTTCTTTCTCTTTTTTTTTCAACACACCTACCCTTTAAGGTAGCATTTCTCCTCATGGTGGTCCTAATACTCGCCCATGGGTAGCTTCACGCTTATCAGTTATAGGTGGTTCAATTCTTTTCTTCAGATACTTTTCATTCATTTTCAACCATACTACACATCATAACATAAGCAAATCAAGATAGACATCTAAGCAAACGGTCATTCACCGACCTATGATTTCTTCAACTAGTCACTTTTCTAACTACTCAGGTTTTCACTGCTAATAACCTATAGTGAAGTACTTACGAGTCTAACATAGATTAATCATTCAAAGTATCAGATAAAAGCACATCAAGAGTTTATCGTTTCTAAGATTTCACCCTAAAGCAAACGATTTCATCATTGGACTTATGTCTAACTATCAAGGACTAAAAACAAACAATTTTTTTTTTCCTTTTTTTCTTTTTTTTTTTCTTCTTTTTTCTTTTTTTTTTTCTTTTTTTTCGGGCCCACCATGGTATTTCTATTCTTGCCGTAAAGTTCTCTGTTCCTCGGTTTCCTTTCCTCGATATCTATGTTTGTTAAACTCTTCTTTGACAAGCCCATCTTTTTTCTAACCCAACGGATATCTATGATGGCTCTTTTAAGACACGAGGGTTAACATGATGCATGTATGCATGAGATGCATGGGATGTATGAGACATAATATGCATGGGGTTATCAAAAGCATAAAAGGTGGCCCCAATAGGTCATACAACTATGGTTCACATGTGGGTTTACAGGAGTGTGGAAAAAGGCTCTCGTTTGACGAAGGATTACCCACAACTAGGACTCCCCACTCAAGGGTTCGAGCGACCAAGTGAGCGCACCTTTTTTATACCTTAAGATATGTGCCAACGAGTTATGGTCTGTGATTGACTGTCAAATGGATTTCCCGTTGTAGATTCCCCAGAGGGAGGGTGGAGCGAGGCTCTCTTAAGTACCCAAGCCCCTTAGGCTCTTATCGCTTGGTGTCAGGAATAAACAACGAGTCCTCCAGATTAGCTTATCAAAACGAGCTACAGATAATGATTATCAAGGTACTTTCACAGCTTTTCCCCGAAGGGTAGTGAATGGAGGAAAACACCAAGTCATCACCTAGCTTTAACATTGCCTTTGGTTAAATCCCCCTCAACCCACTATAGAAACGGTCAACTAAAGCGCAAATCATACACATCACATGACATGATTTCGAGGCCAATTCTCTATATCCCCAGTGGAGTCGCCAGACTGTAGGACACAGAACTTGACGACGCTGTTCTAGGCTCGCGACCTAGTTGGGAGTACGAAATAACATGGAGTCGCCACCCGGTGTGAACCGGGACAAAGATTTAAGGCCGCACTCACCCCTCGCAAGGGAAGACCTCAAACCGTTGGGTTCGGAATGGTCCCTTACTTATGTCACTTGTGATGATATAATTTGTGCAATAAACTAACTGAATCTATTCAACATTCATGCTCAAGGGTACTTAGATCTAACATGCTTTCATCCAAATAATTCCACGCAATGTAACACAACAAGCATATTGAACCATTAAACCAAAGTAAACAAATAACTAATTAAACATAAACATAAACTAAACGAACATCATGCATAAAGAATGAAGAAACAACATGCCTAAATAACACAATCATGCTTTGAAAATTAAATAACAAAACTAAATTAAATCATGCTTTAAACAATAAATAAACAACCTATAAACTATAACATGCTCAAATACAAATTAGGATGAGACGAGATACGTGTCTCTTAAGTGGTATGTGGCTTTGTATCCCGAGTGCAGACCATACTACCGTCCATTCGGAATCGGCTACGGAATTTACGTCTGGGTTTCCATCCGATATACCACAAAAGGGAACACATATCCCGCTCATCCAACAATCACATCATGCTCCAAACGACTCTCATGCAATAATATTCTAAAATAAATAAATTAAAATGAAAGATATGAGTGAAAAGGTGCCCTCAGTCTAACCTCTTTTGTCGTCTCAAGAAAGGGCGTTAAACGGCCGTTGGAAGGGTGAATGATCTGCAACTCTTTCGGTCCACTAAGTCAACGACTTTCTCGTTGTTTCTCTATCTTAGGGCTGCTGTTTTCACTCCTTTTCGCTGCTGTTTTTGTTGTATTTTCGGGTCACTGTTTTTGGTAATTAGGGGACTGTTTTGAGGGTTATTTGGACTGGTTTGGGTTGCATTTTTGGATATGTTCCAGGGGCAGTTTTTTGTTATTGTTTTGGGCAGTTTTTGGGGACTGTTTTGGGCAGTTTTGTGGTTGTGTGAAGGTGGCAAGCGTGAGGTCAAAGGGGCTGTGAGGCTGTGTGTAGTAATTAGGGGGACGTGTGGTTTGCTAGGTGGCCAGGCGTGAAGGGCTAACGTGAGGCTGTGTTATTGCATTTATAGATTGTGGCGTGAAGTACGGATGAATGGTCCAGGGGCTATGTAGCGTGGAGTGTTTGGCTTGGTATGTTATGCTTAGCGTGGGCGTTGATGCAGATTTATGCGTGAAGGATGGGCGTGAAGCTGCTTGGGTGTTTGTTGCGTGAATTTATGGGCAGTTTAATGTGGTGTGTGGCTGTTATGGAGCAGGTGTGAATTTGTTGGCTTGCGTGAGGTGAAGCAGGGCTGTGAGGCTTGTGGCTTTTAGGTGAAGCGGTGAGCGTGTTGTGGGCTATGAGATGGGCGCAACGTGAGGGCTAGGCGTGTGCTGGGTGAAGCGGCAAGGCAGGTGGGCTGATTTTGAGGCAATGGCTGCGCTTTGAGGAGGGCGTGAACGTTGGCAGTTTGTGAAGGCAGGTTTAGGGTTATTATTTTTGTATTTTTTGTGTGAATCTGCCAGGTTTGAATGTGTGGAGAGAGGATTTTTATAGGCAAGGGGATGGGTTTTACCTTGTTGGGGAAGGAATCAAATTTGTGTATTAATTATGAGATATTTTTAATTTAGTATGTGATAGGGAAAATCTTTAATTATGGGAATTAATTTGATTTGTTCTTTTTAGTTAATGATATGTTTATTTTAATTAGGCAAGGGATCCATGGGATTTATTTAAATTGGTAGGTGATTTAATTAAATTAGGAATGTGTTTTATTTAAATTAGGAATTTAATTTAATTAGACTTTAATTTAATTTCAAGTTTAATTAATTGGTGAATGTAATTTAATTTAATTCAAGTTTAATTTAATTGGAGAATGTAATAATTTAATTTAATTAAGTTTAATTTAATTGGTTTTAATTTAATTAGTGACATGTATTTTAAATGTTTTAATTATTTAATTTGTGATTTAATGGGTTTGGTGTGTTTTAAAAACATAGGTCCAACAAGCGAACCCGAAGCGAAACAAGCGAGTTAAATCTGACAAAATACTAATTCCCAACTTTACCCTTCCAACGTCCGTTTCCCGCGGCTTTCACAACTAAAGAGGTAGTGTCTCCAAACGAGACTCATCATCGGGCTGATATGCAAAAATGCAATGCCTACAGGCTCACCCGCAGAATGATGTGGGCTTCGCCCTAAACTGATATTGATATGGGCCTCGCCCCCAGACTGATACAGCTGATATGGGCCTCGCCCCCAGACTGATACTGATACGGGCCTCGCCCCAAGACTGATACTGTTGATATGGGCCTCGCCCCCAGACTGATACTGATATGGGCCTCGCCCCAAGACTGATACTGATACGGGCCTCGCCCCAAGACTGATACTGATACGGGCCTCGCCCCAAGACTGATACTGATATGGCCTCGCCCCCTGACTGATACAGTTGATATGGGCCTCGCCCCCAGACTGATACTGATACGGGCCTCGCCCCAAGACTGATACTGCTGATATGGGCCTCGCCCCCAGACTGATACTGATATGGGCCTCGCCCCAAGACTGATACTGATACGGGCCTCGCCCCAAGACTGATACTGCTGATATGGGCCTCGCCCCCAGACTGATACTGATATGGGCCTCGCCCCAAGACTGATACTGATACGGCCTCGCCCCAAGACTGATACTGATACGGGCCTCGCCCCCAGACTGATACAGTACTGTCGATGTTCCTGATTGGTTTGTCTTTTGACGCTTTTTTTTTTCTCTTTTGAAACTGTTATTACAAAACAGAACAAACACAAAAAGTATGCAAATATGTTACGTGTATGCATGCATGCATGATTCGGTTTCCTATCCCGTTGGGCTAGGTCTTCTGCCAGTACTCTGGTGGCTGCTTGGTCTTTTGACAAGTCTGTCCTCTTCCCTAACCAACGGGTATCTATGATGGCTTTCAAGACAAAAATGGGGTTAACATGGTGCATGTATGCATGAGATGCGTGTGATGCATGATATGCATGCGATACAAGAAATATATCAACTCATTAAATTTTCACACAAATCGGCTCATCATCATTTTAGAAGTTTTTGGGCCAACTGTCATAGGAGTGAACTCGTCCCAGTTTAAATGGCCCAACGAGTTCATATCTCATGGCAAGGAGCCCAACTAAATCCGAATGGTAACGTTCCGAACACAATCACAAAATGGCCCATCAATCATTTAGAAGCCTTTGGCCCAATAGTCATGAAATATGTTCTTGTCCCAGTTTAAATGGCCCAACAAGCCCATATCCCATGACAAATGGTCCAACTGGATCCAAACGACGATGTTCCCAAACACAAGCATAGAAGAAAGATGATGCAAACATGACATAATAATTTCTACACAATGGCCCATCGACATTTCAGAAGCTTTGGGCCTAATAGTCATAAGGTGCGAACTTGCCCCAGTTTAAATGGCCCAACAAGCCCGCATTTCTGACAATAGTCCAACTGCATCCAAATGAGGATGGTCCACAAGCACATATCCAAGGAAATAATTGTTACTTTAGCCAACCCGGTCTATGGGTGGGTTAGCAGAGTATAGACAAAGGCTCTCACCGGCGAAGGATGGCCCACAACTAGGTCTCCCCACTCAAGGGTTCGAGCAACCAAGTGAGTGCACCCCCTTTTTTATACACTAAGGTATGTGTCAATGAGCTATGGTGTGTGACGGACTGTCAAATGGATTTCCCGTTGTAGATTCCCCAGAGGGAAGGTGGAGCGAGGCTCACTTAAATACCCAAGCCTCTTAGGCTCTTATCACTTGTTGTCAGGAATAAACAACGAGTCCTCCAAATTAGTCCATCACAATAGGCTACGAGTAGATGGCTATCTAGGTGCCTTCACAGCTTTTCCTTCTAGAAAGGTAGTGAATGAAGGAAGACACCAAACCATTACCTAGCCTCAAAATGCCTTTGATTAAACCCTCACTTTATCCACTATAGACAAGGTCAATTAAAACATAAATCCAAACATCACAAGTCAATATTTCGGGGCCAATTCTCTATCCCCAGTGGAGTCGCCAGACTGTGGACAACAGAACCTGGGCGACGCTGTTCTAGGCTCGCGGCCTAGTTGGGAGCACGAAATAACATGGAGTCGCCACCCGGTGTGAACCGGGACAAAGATTTAAGGCCGCACTCACCCCTCGCAAGGGAAGACCTCAAACCGTTGGGTTCGGAATAGTCCCTTACTTATGTCACTTGTGATGATGTGATTTGTGCAATAATTCAACCAAGCCTAAGCAACGTTTATTTCCAAGGACAATTATGCTTCTATGTTCACATGCATGAAAGTAATCATCATAACGGCAAACATGCAATAGCACATGGCAATCTCATGAACATGCTTCGATCATATAATACGGAAAACAAAGAACAACCTAAACATAATGCAAATTCCAAACGCAAAACAAAATGATTAATCATGCTTGAAAATAAACAACCAAATAGGCTAAATCATGCCTAAGAACCAAGTAACATACTAATGACCTAATCATGCTTGAATACCATCTCATGAACACATCATACAGATAGACACATGGAAACAAATAATATGATTGATTAGATTATACAAGAGAAATCACCTAAGAAACAATTATACATGACATGTGATGAAAATGACTCAATTCAGTGTATTCGCGTTCGTGTAGCGTTTGATAACGCGTTCGAACGGAAATGAAACAGAATGCTCACGTTCGTATGGCGTTTGTTAACGCGTTCGAACGGAAATGAAACAAAATGTTCACATTCGTATGGCGTTTGTTAACGCGTTCGAACGGAAATGAAACAGAATGCTCACGTTCGTATGGCGTTCATGAACGCGTTCGAACGGAAATGAGACATGATGCATGATAAGGCAAAAATGCACGCGCGTTCGAGTTGCGTTCGTATACGCGTTCGAACGGGGACAGATCTGATACATGAAATGAGACGCAATAAATGGCGAATAGTACAATGCAAGGCGTGGCAAAGCATCGTGGTAAAGGGCTTTAACCCCTCCCCATAGGGGATCTTTCATTCCACTTACTAAGCCCATGCGCTCGATCGCATCATGCATACAAACTTAAAGACAATCATATCAAATTAAGTATGCCCGATTGAACACATCTTACATCCAATCCGAACACACATCAACCAGCGCGGCAAAGTATCGTGGTAAAGGGTTTTTAACCCCTCCCCATAAGGGATCTTTCATTCCACTTACTAAGCCCATGCGCTTGATTGAACCATAAATAAAAAGATATTAAACACAATAATGTCAAACTTAGTATGCCCGATTGAACGTATCTTGCATTCAACCGAACACACATCAACCGGCACGGCAAAGCATCGTGATAAAGGGCTTTAACCCCTCCCCATAGGGGATCTTTCATTCCACTTACTAAGCCCATGCGCTCGATTGAATCATGCATACATAAACGACATACAAAATCCAAATGACGAAAAATAAATAAACCAAAGCAACACAAAAAAAGAAGGGTGCCGTTTACTCTCAAGCGGTACGTGGAGTTGTTTTCCGAGTACAGATCATATTACCGTCCATTCGGAATCGGCTATGAAATTTATGTCTGGGTTTCCATCGATATACCGCGAGAGTTGACACATCTCTCATTCATCCAATACCCACAACACACATCATACACAAACGAGATTTAACGAATAAGTAAAATACGATCAAAATAAATAACAAAAATCAAATAAAGATGAGTGTGAAAAGTATCTTCAGGTCTAACCTTTTAAGCCGTCTCTCGGACTCGCGTTTCACGAAGATTGGAAGGGGTAAAGCTCCGCAACTTTTCTGGTTCACTGGTTTGCCTTTTCCTTCTCTGTTTTGCCGCTCAAGCTACTGTTTCGAGTCCGTTTTGCTGTGTTTTTCCTTGTGGTTTCGCTGCCGTTTCCTCTGTATTTCTTGCTTACTATTTTTGGGTGTGTTCTTCCTGTAATTTTCCTGTGTGTTCTGTATCTTATGTGTATGAGCTAGCTAGCGTTGAGAAGGTTGGTGAAGGGTTCTTTTTATAGGCAAAGGGTTAGGCTTGACAAGGAAAGGGTTTTGGCTAATTAAAGAGGGATTTGATTTGCTGTTGGATAAGGGAAGTCAAAGATTGAGGGGGGACAAATCTTGGCTAGATAGGGAAGGTTGAATATTTAGTTTATGTTGATTAGGCATACAATATTTTAAGTTTGGGAATAATATATTGGTTGATTGATTTTAACTTGGTATGATTATATTTGATTGGTTTATGGTTTAAATATTTTATTTAATTGACTTTTAATTTAATTAATATTTGATTTAATTAGGATGTGTCTTATGGGCTTGGTGGGCTAATTGGGCTTGGGTTGAGGCTAGCAGCAAAACCAGAATTACCGACACCGTTCGAACGCTTCCTCGAACGCGACACGAACGCCCGCCAATCTGTTTGCCGTTCGAACGCATACACGAACGCACCACGAACGAAAACAGTGAACCTTGTTTATTCTGAATTTCCCTTCCGATATCCGTTTCCCGCGGCTTCCGTGACTCAAAAGGTAGTGCCTCCAAATGAGACTCATCATCGGGTTTCACATGCAAAAATACAATGCCTACAGTCCCCCGTGGCTACTCCGTACTCCCGACCGGGCCGCGAGCCCGGGACAGCATGCGTCGCCCAGTTTCTGTGTTCCCACAGTCTGGCAACTCCATTGGGGATAGAGAATCGGCCCCGAAATATTGTCTTGTAATGTTTGGATTTATGTTCTAATTGACCGTGTCTATAGTGGATAAAATGGGGGTTTAATCAAAGGCATTTTGAGGCTAGGTAATGGTTTGGTGTCTTCCTTCATTCACTACCTTTCTAGAAGGAAAAGCTGTGAAGGCATCTATATAGCCATCTACTCGTAGCCTATTGTGATGGACTAATTTGGAGGACTCGTTGTTTATTCCTGTCACCAAGCGATAAGAGCCTAAGAGGCTATGGTACTTAAGAGAGCCTCGCTCCACCCTCCCTCTGGGAAATCTACAACGGGAAATCCATTTGACAGTCAGTCACACACCATAGCTCATTGGCACGTACCTTAGTGTATAAAAAAGGGTGCGCTCACTTGGTCGCTCGAACCCTTGATTGGGGAGACCTAGTTGTGGGCCATCCTTCGCCGGTGAGAGCCTTTATCTACACTCTTGCGAACCCACCCATAGACAGGGTTTGTATGGTTAAAGTAACAATTATTTCCTTGAATATGTGCTTGTGGACCATCCTCATTTGGATGCAGTTGGACTATTGTCAGAAATGCGAACTTGCTGGGCCATTTAAACTGGGGCGAGTTCGTACCTTATGACCATTAGGCCCAAAGCTTTTGAAATGTTGATGGGCAATTCTGTAGAAATCATTGTTTTATGTTTGCATTATCTTTCTTTTATGCTTGTGTTTGGGAACATCGTCGTTTGGATCCATTTGGACCATTTGTCATGGGATATGGGCTTGTTAGGCCATTTAAACTGGGACAAGAAAGTATTTTATGATGATTGGGCCAAAGGCTTCTAAATGATTGATGGGCCACTTTGTGCTTGTGTTCGGAATATTACCATTTGGAATTAGTTGGGCTACTTGCCATGAGATGTGAACTCGTTGGGCCATTTAAACTGGGACAAGTTCACTCCTATGACAGTTAGCCCAAAAGCTTCTAAAATGATAACGAGCCGATTTGTCTGAAAATTTTAGTTGATTTATTGTTATATATGTTACATGCATCTCATGCACCTCATACATATATATATCATGTTAACATATTCTATGTCTCAAGAAAGACATCATAGATACCGTTTGGGTTAGAGAAGGGATAAGACTCACTAAAAGAACAGTAACAGACATGAGTGAATCCGGTAACGAGGTATTCCGTATGGATCAGTTAGAGAACGGTTTCGCCAAGATTACCGAACAGTTGCAAGCCTTGACTACTGCCATGGCAAATATGGTTGTACCTCGTGCTGGGGGAAATTCTGAGAATGTGAGGCGCGATGAGCCTCTGAATTGGTTGGGGGATGATATCCCCACTTTTGATGATGACATGGCAGAGTATACAACAGGCAGAGTGATTGGGTCTCAGGCAGAATTTCAGAAGCTCCGGGATCAGGTTGAAACAGTTACCCGTAAAATGAGGGGTAAACATGAAGAGTTGTTAGATTATGAGGCAATGACCTTCGGAAAACAGCTGCCAGCTCAGTTTAAAATGCCCGACATGGCCAAGTTTAATGGGAATGGAGACCCGGGTGTCCATCTACAGCAATATGTCTCAGTCATGAGTTCAGTGGGCCTATCACAGCGCCTGGTCCAAAAGATGTTTGGGATGTCACTCGAGGGGGCACCTGTGGTTTGGTATCATAGCCTTGAGAAGAAGGTTAAAGAAGATTGGAGAGAACTAGCTGATGCTTTTCTGAAGAAATATGTTACAGACTTAGAAATTGACTTGTCACTCCGTGATTTGGAGAACACTAAACAGAAGCCAGAGGAAAGTTTCAAAGAGTATGTGGATCGCTGGAGAAGCTAGCTTTTGAAAATGCAGACTCGGCCTTCAGAGAAAGACCAAATTAAGATGATTATCAAGGGCACCAAGCCCTCTATTTATAGTAAGCTTAGGAGGATGACCTCCATGATTACTGATTTCCGACAGTTGAGAGAGACTATTATGGATATTGAAGAAGAGGAGGCTGAAAACAGAAAGTTTTATGGCCAGAATAGAAGAACTTTTGGGGGGCATTCTGAGACTAACCCCGCCACTTCCGAGGTTGCTGCCATCTAGAACTGGCATTTCTCAAACCTGGGGAAGCCGTTATCTAAGGTGCTTGAGAAGTTGAAGGGACAAGGACTCCTAAAACCCTTAGAGCCTAAACCACTTCCAGATCCTATACCACCCAACCTTGACCTAAGCTTGTACTGTCACTTCCATCAGAGGAGAGGCCACGAAACTGACAACTGCACCTGCCTTAGGCATGAAATCCAAAACCTCATCGATGCTCACAAAATACCCGACCCAGAGAAAGAACAACCCAACACATATTGAAACCCCCTACCAAATTACCACTCCGTTCCACCACCCGCCTACATGATCAAATCTAGATTGCCCGAAACTTTTGTCCTCCAAACCCTTAACCACCAAGCTTCTTACATGGAGATAGGGGATGATAGTGAAGAACCGTAGGTCAAGAAAGAAGGCAATGCTGCGAATGATGAAGTTGGTCCTCCTAGTTTATTTGATCCTGCATTTTTAATATAGACATTGATTTGGTCTACATGTTCGAACTGTTTCTTAAATGATAATAAAGACGTTCATTTCGTTTACATGCCCGAGTCTCTCCCTCCAACCTGCAACATGAGTATATTTGAGAAAAGCATTCAACCTTGGTACTATGAAATTCAGTGATGTTTAGAACACGGGGAATCTTTGGAAGCAACAACAGTACAGTCAGTTTCAGAAATGAATCAGTATCAGCTTGGGGGCAAGGCCCACATTATCAGCATCAGTTTGGGGATGAGTCTCAGGGCGAGGCCCACATCAGTTTCAGTTTTGGGGATGAGTCACAAGGCCGAGGCCCACATCAGTTACAGTTTGGGGATGAGTCCCAGGGCCGAGGCCCACATCAATATCAGCTTGGGGGCGAGGCCCACATCAGTATCAGCATCAGTTTAGGGGCTGAGGCCCACATCAATATCAGTTTAGGGCTAGGGCCCACATCAATATCAGTTTAGGTCCGAGGCCCACATCAATATCAGCTTAGGGCCGAGGCCCACATCAGTATCAGCATCAGTTTAGGGCCGAGGCCCACATCAGTATCAGCTTGGGGCGATGCCCATATCAGCATCAGTTTAGGGCCGAGGCCCACATCAATATCAGCTTGGGGGCGAGGCCCACATCAGTGTCAGCATCATTTTAGGGGCTGAGGCCCCCATCAGTTTCAGTTTTGGGGATGAGTTCCTATGCCGAGGCTCACATCAGTTTCTGTTTAGGGACGAGTCCCAAGGGCGAGCCCACATCAGCATCAGTTTGGCCGAGTATGGCACTTCGAAAGTGGAGCATGGTTTGAAAATGGACTACTATCACATCTCGCCGAAAATGGCACTCCGAAAGTGGAACATGGTTTGAAAATGGACTACTTTCACATCTCGCCGAAAGTAGCACTCCAAAAATGGAGCACGGTTCGGAAATGGACCAAGGAAGGCCTAACCTCTCGGAATATGATACATATCCATGCATACATGCATACATATCACACACATGCAATGTTTGTTTTGTGTTCGCAGGTTTGTAGCAAAGACCATCTCATCAAATAACGGTTAAAAAATGAGCCACATTCTCGCACAACACGGTTCGGAAATGGACCGCTACCACAACAGATGCCGAAAATGGCGCCCCAAAATGGAGCACACATAGCAGACGCTGAAAATGGCACTCCAAAATGGAGCACCCACAACAGATGCCGAAAATGGCGTTCCAAAATGGAGCACACACAGCAAAGGCCGAAAATGGCGTTCCAAAGTGGAGCACACACAACAAATGCCGAAAATGGCGTTCCAAAATGGAGCACACACAGCAAATGCCGAAAATGGCGTTCCAAAATGGAGCACACACAGCAAAGGCCGAAAATGGCGTTCCAAAATGGAGCACACACAGCAAATGCCGGAAATGGCGCTCCAAAATGGAGCACACACACAAAAGATGCCGAAAATGGTGCTCTAAAAATGGAGCACGGTTCGGGAATGAACCAAGGGTCACAGTACCTCACCACCAAATCAACTCAACTCAACACATGGTAAGTCAAGTGGCAGCTGGCGAGCCAGGTAAGTGAAAATGCATTGCATAACTTTGATAGGATTGTCACTGTTACACATTACATAAGTCCCATCAAAGTGGGGGCGACTGTAGGTACTGCATTTTTGCATATAAATCCTGATGATGAGTCTCATTTGGAGGCACTATCTTTTAAGTCGCGGAAGCCGCGGGAAACGGACGTCGGAAGGGAAAAGATGTAAATCAGTACTTTGTCGAATTTGACTCACTTGTTTAGCTTCGGGCTTGCTGGTGGACCTCCGTTTTAAAGCACCTTTAGCCTAAAAAACCCGCAAACTCTTAATTTTGGCCCAAAACCCCACATCTAGCCCTCATGCATAAATCCAAGCCCATCTCACCCAAGCCCAATCCAAAATAATTAAAACATTTAAAATACATGTCACAAATTAAATTAAACCAATTAAATTAAATAATTAAATCAAATTAAAAGCTAATTAAATTAAACCAATTAAAATAAATCTAAATTAAAATAAATCTAAATTAAATAAAATATTAATTAATTGATATACCAAATTAAATAAGACATAAAATATAATTATACCAAATTAAAATATTGTAACTTCCTAACTTAAAATATTATATACTAAATTAAAGAAATATTATGCCTAATTAAAATCAATCATATCCAATTAAAAATATTGACTTCCTAATCTAACAAATTAAATGCCTAATTAACACCAATCAAATATTCAACCTTCCTAATTCACCAAAATTTGTCCCCCAATCAAATATATATTTTCCTTTTGTGACACTAATTAGATATCACAAATCCCTATCCATGCAAACCCTAATTGACAACTATAAAACACACACTAATTCAACCCTTGGACACTACTCTCATTCACGGCCAAAAACAAAAATCGAAAACAAAAGAAATAAACTATGGCTGACTCTCATGAAAACACTCGCCTATTTCAATCTTTCACGCACTGATTCTCTACCTCATCTCACCGAGAAACAAGTCCAAAAACCTCGCATAACCCTTCATTCGGCCTAACAAAAAAAAAACACTCACGTTACTACCCATACACTAGTGCCACCTACCCACCTATCTGTCCACTCACATGAAGTCCTCTGGCCACTCAACTCACGTTAATCGCCACAAGCTTGCCCCATTTTCCTTAACGCCAACTGCGCACATAAGCCACTCACAGCCATTCACGTATTAACCCTCAACAACGCCACACAGCAATGACCAACTCATAGCTTCAACACACCATCACACCAACAGCCTCTAAGCAAACCATCTGCCTTCAAGCCCTTAGTAGCCCCACCAACACGTCTCCAAAGCCTTCCACACAGCCCCAAACTCACGCCAAAACAGACCATGAACTGCCTCACAAATAGCCCCAAAATCCCCCTCAAACTCACGCCAAAACACAGCCCCAAACCTGCCAGTAGTCCACGCCCAAACTGCCCACTGCACAGCCCCTTCACTGCCGAGAATAACCCTCCTTCACTGCCAGTGATTCACGCCAATTTGACCCTTAAAATGGCCCAGAAAATACCCTGAAACTGCACTAAAAAACTGCATAAAAAGCCCTCAAAGAATCACCAAAAACCGCAGCCCCTAGCCCTTAAAAAACACCCAAAACAGTAGCCTAAATTACCAAACACAGTGACCAAAGAACGGAAGCAAAACAGCAGCAAAACGGAGTCAAAAATAGTAGCTTGAGCTGCGGAACAGCGAGGTAAAATGCAAACCAGTGAACCAGAAAAGTTGCGGAGTGATAGCCCTTCCGACGGTCGTGAAACGCGAGTCTGAAAGTCGAAATAAAAGGTTAGACCTGAGGGTATTTTCCACATTCATTTTCTGTTTTATTTTCATTATTTTTTGAGTATTGTTAGCATAATTGTTATGTTAAAATGCATGTTGTGGCCCTTGAGTAGATAAATATGCATGGATTACGAAATATTGTATGTTATGGCTTTGGAATAAAATGAAAGATGTGTGAGGGAAGACCTTCTATCTTAGACAAGAAAATATACCGAGTACAGATAAGGAAAGCAGTCTACTCATGCCCAGGCACAGCAGAATAAAAGGGCTAACTCTACTCTCAAAGTAGTGAAGTTCCCCAAGGGTTCGGTATCATAATAGAGTAGTATGCCGGAACTCTTTCTCTTAAGGTGCGGAGCGAACTGTCGCTGCGATTGCTTTTGTTTCATAAGCAGTTCTTCCTCTAAATAGATGGCGAGAGCGGAAGCCAAAGCTCCTTGCTACGCTCCATAGAAGTTCGTACGATTCTTGTGGATCTTGGGTGTGTTTGAATTCAGCCTCTCGTTAGGTCTTCACTGAAGGATTGTCCACCTTCTCAAGCGCCTCTACCATACCCTTAGACAAGTTCCACTAGACCACCCAAAACCAACTCTCCGGGTATATCAGATGGAAACCCGGACATAAATTTCATAGCCGATTCCGAATGGACGGTAGTATGATCTGTACTCGGGATACAACTCCACGTACCGCTTAAGTAAACGACACTTTCTTTTGTTTTATGCTGTTTTGATTTATTTATTTTTCGTCATTTGATTCCCACATGTTACTTGTTTATGCATGACGCAATCGAGCGCATGGGCTTAGTAAGTCGGATTAAAGGTCCCCTATTTGGAGGGGTTAAAATCTTTTACCACGATGCTTTGCCGCGCCGGTTGATGTGTGTTCGGTTGGATGTAAGATATGTCCAATCAGGCATACTAAGTTTGATATTATTGTCTTTATTCTTTGTATGCATGATGCGATCGAGTGCATGGGCTTAGTAAGTCGGATTAAAGGTCCCCTATTTGGAGGGGTTAAAATCTTTTACCACGATGCTTTGCCGCGCCGGTTGATGTATATTCGTTTGAATGTAAGATGTGTTCAATCGGGTATACGAAGTTTCATATAGTTATCATTGTCTTTGTACGCATTGTAATGAAAGGCGCATGGGCTTATTGTGTTGGATTAAAAGGTTCTCCATTTGGGGGAAGAAAAGCCTAAAAGGTTACCTTTACCACGATATTTGTCGTGTCTTTCATCTATTGATTGCATCATTTACCTTAGTCTTGGCTTAACGTAGTATAATTCATATATCCATGTTATGATAGCATTTGAGTATATTTTCTTGTAGTATATCGGATGGAAACCCAGACATAAATTCTGTAGCCGATTCTGAATGGACGGTAATGCGGTCTGTACTTGGGATACAATTCCACGTACCACTTGGAAAAGTGCTCACATGTGTGTTTGTGTCCATATTAGTTATCTTCTTTTGCAACACGTCATAGCATGCTTACTTTAATGCCTAATTGCATCCTTAAGTGTCTTTTTGCATTATGTACTTAGTTGACTCTTTTATTTGTGCATGGACATGTAATGGCTATTTGTTTATGATATGTCTATGAAATCACATGTTCGCCATTATTTGTTTCGCCTTTATGTGTGCTTGTGTGGTTAGTGTGTGCTTGTGTTTCCATGAATACAATATGCCAATAAAGTTGTATGTTCGTTGCTACTTTGATGTACTTTCAAGCATGCAATCTTAGATGTGAAATATATGCAAATTTAGGTGTAAGTTTTATTTTTGTGCATATGGATTTAGAAGCATGATACTCTTGGAAATAAGTGTTACTTAAGCTTGATTAAATTATTACACAAATCCTTTCATTACAAGTGACATAAGTAAGGGACCATTCCGAACCCAACGGTTTGAGGTCTTCCCTTGCGAGGGGTGAGTGCGGCCTTAAATCTCATTTTCCCGGTTCACACCGGGTGGCGACTCCATTATTCTCCGATTTAGTCCCCCGTGGCTACTCCGTACTCCCGACTGGGCCGCGAGCCCGGGACAGTATGCGTTGCCCAGTTTCTGTGTTCCCACAGTTATGTTGAGTGGAAGGAAAACCTAGCGGATCCACTAACTAAAGGTTTTCCTCGAGAGCAAGTTGAGAAGTTATCGAGGGGAATGGGCTTGAAGTCTATAACTTAAGAATTTTCGATGTGGAAACCCAACCTAGCTGACTGGAGATCCCAAGATCTATGTTCAAAAGGGACAACAAAAACTTTGTGCAATTCAAAACAAGCATTGAAGAGTTTTGTACTCTTTCCCATTCCGATAATGACGATGAGTGCTGTCTGTCATGGATAGGATAAGCTAAGGCTTTTAATGATCACTATATTAGGAGATGAGTCATAATGAGGGTAAAGACAAATTACCTCTTCATAGTAGATCGCCTATTTCAAGTAAGAAGTGAGGCCGCTTCCATGGGAACTTTTAAAGGCGGGTTACCCTAAAGTACTTGATGAATCCATGACCGCTGTTCAGGGCCGAAATGAACACAACCGTAGAACAGGAAATGGTCGAAGTAAAGCTATGTGTTGGCAATTGTCTTGGTTTACACCAACGGCAGAACAGTTCAAGACTATGGGTCACTGGTTTGCCAAGTAAATCTGATTGTCATTCACTAGGAAAGGTTCAAGGCGAAAGCTACCTATTTCGATGCAGCTTTAGTTCACGGAAACTCTCTCAAAGGGTCTACATGAATATTTGAAAAATTGTGGGGGATTGTTGGAAATTCTTCAAATCTTCAAATATACTTGTTTGGATGGAGGAATGAGATGTCATTTGGATGGTATCACATGAAGACATGTCCTCCAAGTGTGTGTAAAATGATCTTATGCTCCAAGGGGTGCATATGAGAGGTATAACCCTTTGGAGGGTTGCACCCCAACCCTAAGGGTGCTTTTGAAGCACCATTCCATGCTTATAAAAAGAAGCTTTATGTTCCTTTTTACACACATAAAAGAAATCCGAATTTCATCCAAAAGGAATAGAGTCTCATATTGTATCTTGAGTCTGAGAGAGTTCCACCATATTCCAAGTTCAAGATCTTATTAAGGTGTGCCCCTTGAACAAGAGGAATCCGGGTTATCCTGGGAGAACATTAGCCACAAATCCGTAGAGCACCGAGACAGGGCTGATAAGTTCTTAAGGACATAGAAACTTCTCGATCCGGACTATTGCATTCGTCATTTTTTCCAGGTTCTTCTTATATCTTAAGTTTTAGGGTTTTGTCTAGATTGGTTGCATATTTTAGATGTGATCTGTTTATTTGCATGTATTTTATTATTTAATGACTCTAATAGAACAACAGTATTTGAGGGTCACAAACTAAGAGGAAGTGATGACCATTATGATCGGCAATTTTAGAATTGATTGATAGATAACAAATATAAAACCAAGATTATATGAGTTATTTTGATAGAGAGAAATTATTATAATTTTTCTACGGGAGATTGCCAATTTCTCCCTATTGAATTTACAAACTATCACTTATCTCAGTATTATTTTTATTATAGCCCATTATCCCTTCGAACTTAAAAATATGATAGAATTTTACAATTCTACTCTTAGATATTTGACATTTTTGAATCATTTCTTTTATTTTTATTATAAATTTTTAATATAATATGGTAAAAGTTATTAGATTAAATAATGTTTTTAATATTTTGTAGTATCAATAAAATAAAAAAGGTAAATTATTATTTTTATACATGATAAATAGCTTAAGTACTGTTTACCATGAAATTTTGAATTCATTCTCTTTTCCACCTACATTTTGAAATTTGTTCACATTTTCACTTGATAAAGAGGAAATATGTACAAATTATCCATCAATTTCGGGAAAATTATCTATTTTCCACCTCATAAAATGGAAAAGTGAACATATTTGAAATTTTAGGTGGAACAAGAGAATAATTTCAAAATTTTCTTTGAAAACGGTATTTACTTTATGTACTAGATGGAAAAATGATAATTTTCCATTAAAAAAATAAGTATATAATTTATCATGATAATATAATAGTAGTTAAGGATAAAATGATAAATGAATATTTATTTCTTAAGGTTAGGAGGTATGGGATAATATAAAAACAATAAAAGGATAAGTGAAGATAGCTAATACATGAGGAAAGTAACAATCTCCCTTTTTGTATGGGATTAATAGAGAAATGGAAGTAATCAAATTAAAAAAATAATGGTAAAGTATATATCCGGCCACGTTTTCGGTTTAGAATCAAAACTGAACTAGAACTGAATCAGAAGAAACCAGACAGTTTCAGTTAAGGAAATCGGACAATTCCGGTTCGGGAACCAGAACCGGTTTCGTACAGTTCGGTTAGGGTTCCCACCCTAGCCGAACCGTTGGAACCGTTCAGTTCCAATATGAATAAATATATTTTTTTAAATTTCAAGTTATTTACTTTATTTTTAATTTAAGTTTTAATTTAATATAATAAAATTTATTTTATTTGATTTGGCAATAATATCCCATTATAAATTTTTTTAATAATTATTTTCTATTTTTTAAAATTTTTATCCGGTTCGGTTCCGATTCTAAAAGTGTGGATCAGGAATCGGACGGTTCAGTTCAATTCGGAACCGAACCGGTGATCGGGTTTAGTAAAATGTAGTCGGTAGTTTCCCCTTCTAAAAGAGAAGTCTATTGTTCAAGCCCATTTAATTAGGTCCAATAAAAACTACAGGCCTCAACACCTCACTTATTCTGCTATAGTAAAAAGGAAATTACAATTTATTATACCAATCTAACGGATAATCGCGTGCCACGCGTGATTCGAAAGTCGAAACAGACTCGTACGGACACAAAAGCATACTACCGTCAAAACAAGGTCTTTATTAATTCAACATATAATTATAATATTTTCCATTTTTCTCATTATTTTCATAATATCTAAATTTTCTAATGATTTTTTTAAAAAAAAAAAAAAAAATCTTAAAAAAAAAAATTCAAAATTTATATAAAATAAATGACATATATCAATTTAATTCCATTTCTATAATTGATTTTATAATATCTCAAAACACATAATATCTTAATTCATATTTTTTTAATTGTATTTTTTAATTTTAATTAACTTAATTTTCGGAGTGTTAATTTATTAAATTATATTGAAATCCTATATTTTTAGTTTTATTTATTTTAATTTATTATACTGCAATGTAAAACTAAATATGTAAATATTTAAAATAGGACCACAAGAAATTTTATTTCAGATAATTAAATGATGTAAATTTCGAAAAAAAAATTAAATTTTATAATAATTATTTATTGAAATATTATTTTTTATAATAATTTTCATATATTGTTAATTAATTTAAAGAATTAATAATGATATAAAATTCTAAATATGTAAAAAAAAAAAAAAAAAAAAAAAAAAAAAAAAACACTGATAAATGATTGATTTTTTCACTGGAAGGGTTGTTTGGGATATTTTAAAACAATAGGGGGTTAAGTGAGAAATGTCACAGATGAAGGTGGCACTATCCCTATAAAGATTATATGACAGAAATTCAATCTGCCCCTAATCACGCGCTCTCTCTAGGGTTTGGTCTCTTATCGAATCAAAGCTTACAAGGCAAGTTTTATTCTATTTCCAACCAAACAAAATAATATATAATTTGTATACGTCCTGATTTTAGATTTTTACAGGGCGAGGCAATCGTCGAGGAAGGATACTAACTATGTCGAGGCCAATTTTTGTCGGAAACTTCGAGTTCGAGACTCGCCAGTCGGAGCTGGAACGTTTGTTCTCCAAATACGGAAGAATCCAGCGCCTAGATATGAAATCTGGTAACCTTTTGTTCTCTTCTGTTTTAGATAATTGTACAATTATTTTTGTGATTTAGTTTCACTAGCCATATTAATATATATATAATTATGGCTCTAAGTACCTTATGCTTTCTAAAACAATTTTATTTTATGTTTTCATTGGATTAGTGCCTACTAAGATGGCTGTATTAGCTGCTTAAGTTTGGGCCATTGTGTATTTGTTGGTCATGATTACTGATGGAAATAGTTCATTTATTATAATTGACTAGTTGAGTTGTTGTCCTCTCTTGTCTTTCCATATTGTTTGGTGTTCAATGAATCAAAGTTTGTTGGCTTATAATCTCGATTTAGTCTTTGTATCTAAAGTACACGAGAGTTAACCACTGGTTGGCTTTTGCTTTTTCTTAAGTATATGTTTTTGTTTAATTGTAGCTGGTGCTTCGCATGTTTTGTGTAGTTTGTCTTATGGGGACAGTTTCCCTATGATGACCATTGGCTATCCTCATAATGTTGATTTCATGGACACAAGACAGGTGTCATGAGTGACAGTCATAGGTTCATGTGATTTTAATTTTAAAAGAATATTGTTAGACTTGGATTTATTGTTACTATTGTAGTAGCTATATCCAGCTACTTTATCTGGGAAGAAATAAAAATGAAAACCTCAAAATTTCAATTTTTCTGGAGAAAACCTCCATTTTAAGTGTTTGTTTTGGCGCAGGAACTTCTACTAAGGGAAAGTGAGCTTTATCTGGCTCGCCAACTTCTCTGCAAAAAAACTCTTATTGCAATGGATACTTTCCTGCCTGCCTGTCTCCTCTACTTCCATTCACAGATGGCATTATCCTGAATTATTTCATTCAATCATGTGTCACTCACCCACCTCACTGCTAGAGTCTTACATTCCACAAGAATGGTCGTGGTGGGGGCAACCAAATTATAATTCATGCCTTCTACCATTCACCATAGGGTGATTAATGAAATCTTTCATGCCATGCCCTCAATTACTGAATTCGTGCTGTCTGAATGCTGAAGCATGCTTATCAATGACGTCTCAGACCTGAATCTTTGGATTTTAGTTCTTTAACCATCTTCTTGATTTAGTTCATCTTGTAACGCTTCGACATCTTATGTGCATCAGCCTTAACGTATATGCAGGTGTCACAATTTTTTTTTTAGTTCATCCCAGGGAAAGAAACCCTGTTTTGGCTGGTGTACTGAAGATTGTTGGATATAAGGGATGTCTCGCATCATTATTTCCATCTCTGATTTGATCATGCTGTCACAGGGTTTGCTTTTGTTTATTTTGACGATGATCGCGATGCTGCTGATGCTATCCAAGGGCTTGACAGTATACCATTTGGTTATGACAAGCGCAGGCTGTCCGTGGAGTGGGCAAGGGTAAGTTATGATCATTTATATGTCTATGGCGCTAACATCTTAGTTGTTTATGTTCTCTTGTCTTCAAAGTAATTGGCATTTTGCCATAGTTATTATTATTTTTTTAATGATTGAAGTTTCGTTTCCAATTCATATTTTATTATTAAATAATAAATCTCTTATTTATTAGGGGGAACGTGGTAGACATCGTGACGGGTCTAGGACAATGACAAATCAGAGGCCGACTAAATCTTTGTTTGTTATCAACTTTGATCCAATTCGGACGATGGAACGGGATATAAAAAGACATTTTGAACCTTATGGAAATGTCCTTCATGTCCGGATTCGGCGCAATTTTGCATTTGTCCAGTTTGAAACACAAGAAGAAGCAACCAAGGCCCTTGATGCTACAGATAGAAGGTTGTGACAGGCCTATTACTTATTGATATATATTATGATTAAAGGTTTGGCTACTAACAAACATCACTGCACTCTGCAGCAAGTTATTGGACAGAGTTATTTCTGTTGAGTATGCTTTAAAGGATGATAGTGAGAGGGATGACAGGTATGACAGTCCCAGAAGAGGTGGTTCTGGCAGGCATAGTCCATATGTGAGGTCACCGAGTCCTGCTTACCGCAGGCGACAGAGTCCTGATTATGGTCGAAATCACAGCCCAGCTTATGATCGGTGGAACGGTCCAGTCCATGTCAGGCGAAGGAGTCCTGATTACGGGAGGACCAGAAGCCCTGTTACGGTCTATGACAGGCGTAGGAGTCCTGATTATGCAAGGAACAGGATTCCTGAGATTGGTAGATACCGCAGGTAGTTATTTAGCGGCCAAGTGTGCGAGCGTTGTTACTCTATTTGTTTTATTTTGCCTCCCAATACATAGTAATTGCCTTTTCTTTGTTCTTCAATCTTATTTAACAGCCGATCACCCATTAGAAGGTCAAGAACGTGAAGAAGAAGAAGCTTATTCAACTCAAGATGCATCATTTTGTGGCTCTGTAGCATTTTGAGATAGAAATTTCGGTTTTAGTTGGATGTTTGGTTATGATTCCCTGTATTTGAAGCGAAACAGTATCTAAAAAGTTTCTAATCTTTTGTTCAAAATTAATGCCTATTGTCCCAAACCATGATACCCTCCAGTTTTATCTTGAAGAGAGAATTCTGTCCGTTTGCATTCAAGTTCCTAAGATGCAAATTAATCCTTTGGGGAAAAAAATAATAAAATAAAAGCATCAGAATATGATTCTTGGTTAACTCGTTATTGAACACTGCAGAAATACCTCCAACAAATTTGGAAGGGCAGCTAATTTTGTATTCAAAAGAGTTGCCTGTACTAATTTTGATAATTAATTATCGTATTTATTTGCAATGATTACAAAGAAGCAGAAGCGTCATCACCTTTCATCAAATCTTGATCAAGAGCCTTCTCCAGCCAGGCCTCAGCATCCTGCATCATCCCAGGGCTGAGTCTCACCATAAGAATGCAAAATTCAGTCTGATTGAGAGCTCCATCACCATCAATGTCCCCTTCCCTAACCATAGCCTCCGCCTCGTCTTTGCTCATCCCTTCCATCCCCAAAACCGCTGAATTTTGCCTTAAACTCTCCGCCGTTATCAGCCCCCTGTCTCTGTCCGCTAGAAGCCGAAACCCTCCACATAATTCTGACACGAAGGTCTCCGCATCAAGCTTCTCAGCCATCACCGGTATCAAATCCTCGTACTCTCTTGCCATGGCCGTCGTTTCTTTTGTTGTAGTACAATTCTTTTCCATACTTTTTTTTTTTTAATGATCAAATGAAACAATTGACTTGGATATGTAACAAACATAGGACTTGGAGCAAGTCTTTATAAGCTTTGAAAGTTTCTATAGATACTTTTAAATTATACTGATTAGTTGTTTGTTCCATGATTCTTTAAATTAATCCAAAGTTGAGCTTCTTTGAAGGTTCCTTGCTGTCAATTTGGTATTTGGATTCTTCTTTATTTTGGGCTCAATTATTATCTGCTGTCCAATTTTTTAATCACATCATACAATCAGACAAAGACTAAGGCAGGCCAGCAGGCCAGGCTCTTTCACATGGATCCTTATCAAAAACCACGTGCTGTGCATGCATATGTCATTAATTCGATAATAAAATGAACTTGTGTAGCTAATTTTATGTTTCATATTCAATGGATTATAAATATTTCTATTTAGGACTCGAGCATTAATTTTCAAGATTAATGACTTGTTAATTTAAACTTTTAAATTTTAATTGATTGCTGCAAAGAAGACTTTCTCTCATATTTTTGTTTGCTGTCATTGAATTTATACGTCACTGTTACATTGATGAAAGACATTATGGGCCTGTAGGTTGAACTTTAAAGGGCACTGTTTCCGTAGAAAATGGAAAAGCCGGAGCAAAGAAATTTGAAATTGGAAGTCGCACATAAGGTGAAGCTAAGGAAGTTTCTTAAGTTACAGAAAAAAAAAACAAATGACGTGTGGGTTTAGCTATTTTAATTTAATAGAAATTTATTAAATAGAGAAACTTTATTTTCTCTCATTTATTAAAAAAAATAATCTTAATTCTTAATTTTTTTTTTTGAACGTTGGAAACCCCACAGTCAAACCACCCAATTCGAGTTTAAGCGGAGTAAGTAAAATCATCGGTTGCCCTGAACTCTTACAAGAAATGCAACCACTGAACTCGAATCTAGAACCTGACAATCAAGTCTCAAGCTCTTTGCCACCAAACCACACCCTTGGGGACCCATAATTCTTAATTTGTTTATTCTTTAATTCTAAAATTTTAAGTTTTATTTCTCCTTAATTAATTTAATCAGTCTTTAGTCATTATTTGACTAATAATAGGTTTAATCTATTTTTTCTCCCTTTTACACAAAAAAAAAAAAAAAAAAATTAAATTAAATGATTGTTCATGTGAATATTAACACTGTTCACATGAATAAAAAATATTATTTATGTAAACATTAATTTTTTTTCTTTAAAAAAAAAAAAAGAGGTGTGCAAAACCAAATATAATAACCTATATCTCTCATTTGGGTAATGCACTGTTCACGTGAACAATATTTTTTTTGCTTTTAGAAAAAAAGAGAGGATGCAAGCTCAAATATATTTTGACCCTAAATCTCCCCTTTGAGTATTACTTTTTGAAAATACTTATTTTTATTTTAAATACACACTACATATTAATTTATCTTTTGTCGTTTGTATGTGAATGAAACGACATATAGTCACAATGTGACTGTGCCTAAACAAATATACATTCATACACACACCTAATTGACAATCATTTTGAGACTATAGGTTAAAAAATATAGTCACAATATGACTGAGGTCAATGTACCCGAGGGTCGATAATGTGATTGAGATAACTAATGTGACTGAGATCAAAAGTATGACTGAGGGTCGATAATATGACTAAGGTCACAATTGTGACTATACTCAATATGACTTAAGGTCGACAATGTGACTAAGGTAACTATTATGACTAAGGGTCGGCAATGTGACTGAGGTCACAATTGTAATGTGACTGAGGGTGGTAATTTGATTGAGATAACTAATAAGACTGAGGTCACAAATGTGACTGAGGGCGAGGGCCGACAATGTAACTTAAGTAACTAATGCAATTGAGGTCACAAATGTGACTGAGGTTGACAATATGAATGAGATAACTTATGTGATTGTGCTCAATGTAACTAAAAGTCAGCAATGTGACTGATGAAACTAATATAACTGAGCTAAAAAATGTGATCGAGGATCAATAATATAACAAATATTATGATTGTGACTGTGCTTAATGTGATTGAGAGTCGATAATGTTTTAGAAGTCACAAATGTGACTGAGAGTCAGTATTGTTTTAGAAGTCACAAATGTGATTGAGACACACTCATGATTAAAATATTAGTCACCTAACTTATAGTATGATACGGTTTTTTATGACATAAGTAAAATATTATTGTGACTTTGTTCAATGTGACTGAGGGTCGATAATGTGATTGGGCTAAAGAATCTGACTGAAGGTAAGCAATATGACTAAATAATACATAAAGCAACTTTCAATCACCAATGTGACTGAGGTAAAAATGTCACTATAACGAAGGTCAATGTGAAGTACGTGCGATGCAATATTTTTAACACTATTTTCGACTTTACATAAGTTCAAAGTTGAGAGAAGTTTGTTAATGAAAGTTGTAGATATTTATGATAAGTGTATGTATATTTTTAAAAATTATGATTTGGAGTCCAGATGAAAGAGATATAAGTGTTTAAAATTTACCATTTTGAAATTATTATTCTCTTATAAATATAAGTCATTTTTACTCATTTTTTCGTCGAAACATATAGACAATTGGTCTTGTTTTAAAGCTTAAGATTTGTATATCGATAATATGTAATTTTAAACACTTTATATTGTAGGAGACATTTATTTAAGATAAAATTGATTTTTTTTATAAACACACCACACATACGCGTAGTGTGTGTGTTTTAATCTTTTTATTAGCTCCTTGTCCCTTTTAGTAATTTTACACTCATAAGACTAAATATAAATATTTAAATTTTGCTTGAGTAAAACAATAAAACTTCTATCCTAATTATGTTTTTTTTTAATAAAAGCCCCTAATTTTAATTAACTCCTTAAATATAATGATAAAGAATGAAAGTTAACAAGTGAGGTTGAATATTAATGATTCATTTACTTCTTTCTATATTTAAATTTGATTAACTCCTTAAATATAATGATAAAGAGTGAAAGTTAACAAGTGAGGTTTAATATTAATGATTCATTTACTTCTTTCTATATTTAAATTTGATGACATCAATGCTATAAATTTATGTAAAGATTTTAAATCAAAGGGATACTATTTTCTTTTATCCTATTTATAATTAAATCTTAAAATTATTATTTTTAATTTAGTCATATAAGTGATTAAGTATAATCTCAATAGTCATAACTCGTTAAGTCAAATAGAAACTGTTGATGTGGCTTAACGAACTAGGACTACCGGATAATACTTACTCACTTATAGGACTAAATTATTAAAACAAAATGAACTTGATTATAAAAAACGCAAAACTTATTTGGGTTCACGGATGCAACATCTCCCTTCTCAGATATGTTACCAGAAGACGATAGGCTGACCTATCCCCCTGAGCCTCTGACTTTCTGACTATGATCATCACTACTAATCCCATCTCAAATATAAACTCATACATAGGGGCCATTGCCCAAATCAACAACGTAAAATGTATTTTGAATACTCATGACTATGTACTCGATAACATTACACTTTATAACTCTGACTGAACCGTACCTCTGAACTTGACCTGGTGGACCCAAACACCCTATCGACTGCAATCAGTATCCATGCTCTCGAGCTCGTCCTTAGAATAAACCAGCAAAACAGAAAACACTGGAGAGTGAGGGGAGGGTTAGATCATTTGAACGACCTAGTGAGTAGACAGTTTAAAACGAAAACTAAAATGCTTTATGAAATATTTATTTTTTGAAACCGAAATCAACTCAAGAAGACTGAACTTTATGAAAGCTCTTTATCTGAAAACAATTCTCTTTTTGTAAAATTTTTCTGAAAAATTCTTTCTTTCTGTAAAGCTTTGAGATTTCTCATAAAACTATTTCTTTTGAAACTCTTTAAAAAAATAGTCATTTCTAAAAAATCTCATCTGAAAACCACTGACGTATGGGGGCTTTACGTATCACCATCCCCCCGCATGCCTAACTAGTGCCTTAGGGCGTTACGTATCGATGTCCCATAAGTCACTAAACTATAGACAAAAGCACTAATTAATGCTGTCATAATGGTCCTGAAACTAGGATCTAGGGGCGTTACATATCGCCGTCCCCTAGCCCTGAACTACATGTTCACATGTTACTGGATCCGTTAATTCCAAGTTACATCTGAGATGTATTTTTCCCCATGTCTCCAAAATCATTAAAAATCATACTTCCAATGTCTGTCAATTCCAAGATAAAAATAAATTCATATGTATTGAAATCAATGGCAATTCTTCAAAACACTTTTGAAAGCATTCTCAATCATAATATAACTAGAAATAAACTCGGCTAATGTCCTGATGCGTTTAAAAGTAGTCTCAATTTAAAAATAAATAATTAACTATCAACTTGAAAAGAAAATATCCACTCACTGATTTGGAATCTGACTGGCACTACTTTACTTTGTTGAAGAGAATTATGGTTCCTGCTGCGATAATCTATAATCGATAAACTTAATTAGAATATATTTCACAACTAGACTATGATTCTCAATTCGACTAAACTATTGTCAATACATGACGTATTATACTTGTGACATGTCATAATGAGTATATATATGCTAATATGAAACTCTTAGGGTGCCCTCTAACATTATAGGATGAAATTGAAATGAAATAAAACTGATCTTCGAAAAATGGTTACGAGTCGCGATGCTAGTTGTTCAGCGTCGCGACTCCTACATAATAGAATTAGGTAGAGAGTATCATTATGTTCCGCGTCGTGACTCCAAGTGCTGAGCATCGTGACTCCCACACGAACAGACCTGAGGCATAAATCATCTTCTTATTCCGCGTCACGACGCCAAGTGTTGAGCGTCGTAATTCCCACATGAATAGAATCGAGGCAGAGAGCATTTTCTTATTACGCGTCACGACATTAGCCTATTGGCGTCTTGACGCTCGCCCTATTTCATGGCCAAACATCAACTCTTCAATGACAAATGTCCAAAGCAATCCCCACACCACCATCTAAATTTTAACATGAATCAAAACTCAATTATAACATAATAGTTCCAAGACACCCATGCCTATGTCCAAAAAGGAAAATATGACTCAAGGCAATCCTTGCCAAAATTTCAAGAAATGAATTCTCAATCCAAAATGCTCATTGCCCAAAAAAATGCCACAATGCATCCAATAATCCATACTATGATTTCTTATACCAAAAGAGTCCATAAATACTTAGTTTTATCATAATTTCGAAATGAGTAGAATGAAAACATGCCAAGTCTATGAAAATGAAGAGGTGAAATGAATTAGAAGCTTACATTCTTGGAGTTTGTCTTGTGGAAATCTCCAATTTGATTGATTCTCTAGAGAAATCATGAAGGAACGCTTGGGAAGATGATAAATAGTAGTTAGGGTCTTAAAAAAACGTGGGTTTCTATATATATAAGTGGGGAAGAATTTCTTTTAATTTTTTTTTATATGGCAACCTGGTGAAATTCTAGAGGAATCTAGAAATGCTATAGTATCATCCAAAAAATCATATTGTTTGACCTGTTTTTGTTTTGAATTTAACAATATGAAAAACATGAAAGTTGTAGGCCTCAGTCTAAGATTTTCGACGACATAAAATTCAATAAAAACATATATTGTATGACAAATTATGGCTAAAATACCAAGGGTTGTTCGGAGTAGAACAAAAAATAAATTTCGTATCGGAATTGCAAAGGATAATCAAATGTCCGAAAAGTAATTTCATGAGCAAATGTTGTTGGGGCATGTGTGGAACCCCTAGGGTCGGATCGGTGCCTCACACATCAGAAATGGGTCTAACCCATGGATATCAAGTATGTATATAATTTTAAATTATTTAATAAAATACTATATTCTATTACGAGTGTATAGGAAAAAATCAGGGCTGAATCGGAGTCCGGAAGCTCCAGAACGAGCGAAAACAAAATTCCTGCGCACGCAGCGCGTACGCGGGTGCTACAGTGCCCTTGCACACTGTAGCGCCAGACGGCCTTTTTTTTTAATTCATTTCTTTCAAAGCTTTAGCTCACTTTCCAGTGAGCTAAAGCAATTAGGGTATTTTACCCTAATCACTTCTGGTTCTCCCTAAACACTTCAAAAATATCCAAAATTAATTTTTAATTTCAAAAACAACATTAACACATGTTATAGAATAAAATCAAGTTTTTCAGAATATCAAATATTTTTACAAAAACATAAATTTATTCTAAATATGCACTTTCGTAAATTTTGAATCCAGTACACAACCAAATTAAAATCCCAATAAGAAATTGTTGGACAATTATGACCCATAGCGTCACTATTTGTACAGATCATGGTGTTGTTATACAAATTAACTATGTGACAAATGAGACTGCACTCTTATCATTTGTGATTAGATCACCTAGATGTATAAATGATGAGAGGTCCCTATGATTTGTTCCTGGACGGAGAATGATATGAGACAGTATCAGTCCATGAAGGATAAATCATTAAATATCCATGGTCAGAGCATTGTCGAGATTGGACATCGATAAATGCGTAAAAGACTAGTATTACACTTGTGCGCGTTGTGAGGGCACAACGGCATAGTTCTCATATATTTGGGTATAGGATACTCATGCAAGTGTAATAGGAGGTTGTTCTTTACCGATGGTACGGGAAACAGCTTCGCTCTGGATAAACCCCCTCAGAATTCCATTGGTAGTATGACTATGTGTCTATGGAAGTCCGAAATCAGGGTAGGTGTATTTGGTCTTAACCTGAGACTTGCACCGCTAATACTTGCGACAATCAATATACTTTGGTTGAGGTCGTCCAGGGCTTTAACAGGTTCCGTGTACGCCAATACTGAGTATATTGAGAATCGTAGTGTGTTGGGTGTGATGTCAAGACGGAAGTGTCACTCCAGTCATATAGAGATGATGGTCACGTAGGATACGGGACTGGTTCTCTTAAATGCTGCAGCTATCGGGATAAAATGACAAGGTCAGGTTTATCCGATTATAGAGACTAGTCACCAGACATCCGACATGTGCTTCGTACGGGGCAGACACAATTCCTGCCCCCGGCCTAGCACGTGATCATCCGATACTGGACAGAAATACGCAATACTACGGTATACTACGCTTGATACAGATCCTTTATTCCTATAAGGATATTTCCGGAGAATTGGGAAGGCATGGCGCTTTGCTAGAGGCTAACATTGTCTTGTAAATCGGTATAAATGTAGTACGAGGTACTTACGTGTTCGGATAGTCCGACGACCGAATTTACTGCCAACATATCCAGGGATCTCATGGGTCGCTTCCCAAAGATTCACCGATAACGTATAACTCGCACTCTAAATTAATCTGGGATTAAGTAGAAGAGAGAGAAAATTAATTTGGGATTAATTACGGAGATATTTTATCTGTGATAAAATATCAATTAAAGAGAGATAACGATTAATTTGGAATTAATCGAGAAATTAATATATTTGATATATTAAACGAAATTAGATTTCGACGCGGAATTAAAATTAGATTTTAATACGGGCGAACGAATTAATTTAGAATTAATTCGTTAGTGACGTGAATAGTGATTTCGCTAGGCGTAATCATTTAATTACGACGCAACGGAAAATTCGTTAATTTGGAATTAGCGAACCCGAGCCCGAGATTATTTGCGAGCGCATTCGCATTTCGAATTCGAGTGCGGCACGCAAGTCAAATGAAGCGTCAAATCGCTAGTCGCATCAAACGTCAAATCACATGTCACTTTTAGTGATGTGACACTTGATTGATTGATGTGATTGAGTGATGGTAGTTGTTAGAGTTGTTGGAATGCATTTGCCATTTGACTTTTTGAAAGGCAAATAAATGGTAAATCATTAATTTATTTTTGGAAAAATATATAAGTGTATTAGATACACTTTTCAACCTAACTAACACATATCTCTCATTCTTTTTTTATCTCTATTACTCACGCCCAATGGGCTGAAATTGGTCACTGGTTTTGCCAAGAAAACCGAACAGTGGGAATCATAGAGTTGGATTTTTGTGGCAAAAATCGCAAGTGCTAGCACACTACGAGACATGCGAAGGTGATAGGGAAGTCCACCCATGAGCCGGGAACCGTTCGACGAAGCTTGGAGCTTGACAAAGGAGATCCAAAGGCCGAAACCAGTGGACTATTTTTGTGCACTGCCGAATGCAGTTCAAGGAGGAAGAAAATGATTTTGTTGCCTCCGCGTCGCTCAACCGATCGATGTGAGTATTCCGCAACTTCCCCGATTGTTATTCACACTCGATTCATGCTTATAATTGATCTTGGGACCTTAATAGAAACCAAGAAATGTCTCGTGAACAATTCTAGGTCACCCAAAGGTGGTCAAGTGATTCTAGAATGGTATCTATAGTTCTAAGCTTTAATCTAGAGTTCCAAACTCTTATTAATTGTTCTATGTCCAACATAACCATATTTAACCTAATTACAAGCATGTTATGTTTATACTTCTAAAGTATTCTAACACAATTGATTAGCCTTATTTCAACATTAAGCTATGTGATCATGCATCTAATACACAAATGAACATAGCTTAGGAGAAGATCAAACATTACCTAGTAAGCGTGACGTAAGATCCAATCTACTTCTCCTTTGTTGAAATTGTTGGAGAACCTCCAAGGTGTGCAAGCTTGACTTCAAGATTCAATCTTGATTTCCAATATTAGCAAGCTTCACTTCAAGATCCAATTTTGATTTCTCCTAGATGAAATATTGTAGAGACCTCACAAGTTTCTCTAAACACTTCTCTAACTTAGGCTAATCTCTTTAAGAATTTGCTTGTATTTGTATTTGTACTTGTAATTAAAACCTTCATAAAGATTGCTATTTATAGCAAAACTTAGGCATTTTTAATTAATAAAAGTTGTAATCAATTTTTAAGTGGGCTTAATCTAATTTGTCCAAATATGTATAATTAGGTGTGACTAATCTCCATTGTCTCCCATTTTAATTTAATCCAATTAAATCAAGCCAAGGATTAGGAAATGGATTAGTTAAATGTTTGCCACCTTGATTTAATCTAATTAAATGAAGCCAAAACCACCTATTATTACATACTTACAATTACTATAATATCCTCAAATGATAGAGATAATTATGATTTTACAATTAAGCCATTGTGAAATTATTGAATTAATCCAATTAATCCGATTAGGTCAAAGTAAATAATCAATATTATCCAATAACACTTGATTATCTTAGTTGATAATTATAATATCGAATATTATATTTTATCAAAATTCGGCTACCCAAGTGCTCAACAGGTACATTTCATATTGGGACTCTCTAAGTTCAGACACGTTCTTCATATAAGCCTAGCTAATATGTACGCAATTCGGCCACCTCCGAATTCACAAAGAACACGAATGACCTTTCTGAACTATACAAGTCGAGGTCATCACATATGTTTAATAATCCCTCCGTTGTAGGCTATCCGAGTTGTGTTTAGGAAATATATAATATACCGTCAAGTTTTCAAGACGCACATCTCATGTCGACATGTCCATGATTCTTCATAACTGATGCGATCCACCCTAGGTGATCAACTTTGGCCAAAGATTTAAGAATCGAGACTTTGGTTACATGGATACCTAAACCCCTTATGGTACACATACGGGCCGATAGATCTTATCTTCCTTCGCACTTGATTACTGAGTGCATCGGTCCACACCCAATGGACATCTAGAGGCCAGACCATGAAAGGTTCTGAAATACATGGCATCAAAGTGTGGAGGATCTCACATAAAATCAATGCTATCCTATAGTCAAAGGATTACATATGCTACTTGACTCGCAGAGATTCCTATTGACGGTGGTGTGTACTTCCAACTATTAGGAATCACCTGTGAGTCATTCAGTATTCGCTTCAACAAATACCCACATGTCTATACGAGTTTCCAAAACTCATGGTACATCTGGTTAAACCATTGGATCTCACATTCCAATATACGACATGTGCTAGTCTTCTAGGTTATAGGAATTCGATCGTATTCCAAAACCAACGACTTGGAATATTTAATTTAAGAATAGTTTACACCTAGTGTCAAAACTATTCTAAGGTCGATGTCATTCTTAGCATATCTATACATCAATCTAATACGCATAATGACAATACCATTAATAAGGTATGAAATGAAAATATAGTTATTTTATTAATAAATAATAAAATATACAATTCGGATTAGCACTCCAAGTACCAACTCAATCAAACTCCCACTTTCTTAGTGCCAATCTGGATGGTACCGTAGTCCCATCTCCTCCACATGTTTATCGAATAACTTAGGAGGTAAGGTCTTTGTTAGCGGGTCTGCTATGTTTTCTTGTCCTTGAACCTTCAAGACCACTATGTCTTTTCGTTCAATTATCTCTATAATTACGCGGTATTTCCTTTCCATGTGTTTAGACTAGGAATGCACCATCGGCTCCTTAGCCTGCGCGGTGGCTCCGTTATTATCCCAGTACAATGGGATCGAATCCGTAATACTAGGCACAACACCAAGTTCTGTGATAAAATTTCTAATCCAAATAGCTTTTTTAGCAGCTTCTGAATCCGCTATAAATTTTGCCTCAGTTGTGGAATCAGCTGTTGAGCCTTGCTTTGAACATCGCCAACTAACACAGCACCATCGTTAAGGGTAAATATTTATCCTGATGTAGATTTTCCATCATCTAGATCTCCCTGGAAGTCGGAGTCTGTATAACCCTTAACCTGTAGCTTAGTTTCTCCATATATCAGAAACTTATCCCTAGTGCCTTTAAGATATTTTAGGATATGTTTCACGGCTGCCCAATGATCATTACCTGGATCAGATTGATATCGGCTGGTCACACTGACGCCGAAACTGATGTCAGGTCTAGTACATAGCATAATATATATTATGCTTCCAATACAATAAGCATACGACAAGTTAGACATCCTAACTCTCTCTTCCTCAGTTTGAGGTTTTATTTTGTTTGAAAGATGTATGTCGTATCGGAAAGGTACATTTGCTACCTTGCAGTTGGTAAAACTGTACCTTTCTAACATCTTGTCTATGTACATCGATTGTGACAACCCTATAAGCTTCCTAACTCTATCTCGGTAGAGCCTTATACATAGTATATAGGAAAGCTTCACCCATATCTTTCATGGAGAAGTTCTTACAAAAGTAGGCTTCCACACTTTGCATCATCCCTATATCATTTCCTATGATAAGGATGTCATCTACATACAAGACCAGGAAAATTATCATGCTTCCACTAACTTTCTTATAAACACATGGTTCTTCCTCATTTTTGATGAATTCAGATAATCTAATTATCTCATCAAAATGACGATTCCAGCTTCGAGATGTCTGTTTAAGTCCATAAATAGACTATTGGAGCTTACAGACCAAGTTTGAAGTCTAACTAGATACGAAACCCTCTGGTTGTTCCATATAGATATCCTCTTTAAGGAATCCATTTAGGAAATCGGTGTTCACATCCATCTGCCATATCTCATAGTCTGATATGCAGCAATGGCTAAAAGAATCCTAATGGATTTTAGCGTGGCTACTGGTGAAAAAGTTTCCTCATAGTAAATCCCAGGACGTTGAGTGTAACCTTTCACTACCAGTCGGGCCTTCGATTCCTTTTGTAAACTGATGAGCGGAAAATATATCAATATTTACCGCCCCTTTTTACTTAATATTTTTTTTAGTTTCTCGGGTTTGATGAACCTTTTGATGTGTTTTAGTTTATTTTGCAGATAAAATAATATTGGGACACAATGAAATCATTTAGGATGAAATTTGGGTCAAATAAGGGTAAAAATTGGACTTGACATATTAATTTTGGAGATTGGAAACTTGAAAAGGAGTTTTAATGAAGTGCAGTTTTGGAAATTCCAGTTTTGCGCATCTGTCAAATTTTGGGCATAAATTTCTACTCCGATATCGGATTGAGCTGATTCAAGTTCCAGATTAAAGAAGACTCAAAGATATACAACTTTGAAAGACAAAATAATTTCTAATTCTGAAGAGTTCATGCCCGAAAGTGATGAACCATCCAGAAGTGTGTTGTATGTAATTATTAAAGTCATTTTCAATCATTTTCAAGGCAAAAAATAAATTAATAAATAAATAGTAAAAATTATCAAATCACCACCAAACATGATAAGCAATTAGTGGAGCAATTAATAATGGATTTGGTGGATGATTTGAAGGAGGCAAAATTTTACCTATAAATACCAAGCCATTTAATTTGTAAATTCATACTTTCTTCTAAGGAATTCCTTAAGAATACTAAGAAGATTGTATCTTGTTTGTTTATTTACAGCTTTCAGTAATTAATTTCCGCTTTCGTACTTTCTTTTCTTTACTTTTCAGTTTTTACTTTCCGCAATTTACTTTTACGCACAATACTTTTCTTTTTTTAATTTTCAGTTTTTACTTTTCAGTAATGAGGAGGTAACTCCCCTTTGCTGGGGTAAAAGGTAAAACTTTTATTACTAATATTTAAATTAATCTCCCTTAATTATAATATATAAACTAGTTAAAACCTGACTTAACGAGGATACCGTCATATTGGTCGGTTGGTAATTATTTAAATTGGTTTTAACCTGACTAAACTGGATACCGCCTGATTGGTCGGTTGGTAATTAATTATTAATTTGACTTAATCTGGATACCGCCTATATGGCTGGTTGGTAATTATCATGCAAAGTTAATATATTATATTAAGGGAGATATCTAAAATAGAAGTAATAAAAGTGGATCCTTTTACCTCAACATTTTCTTTTATTGTACTTTTACTTTATTTACTTTTCAGCAATTTACTTTCAGCATTTACTTCAGCAATTTACTTTCAACAATTTACTTTCAGTATTTACTTTTCAGTAATTTACTTTCAGCATTTACTTTCCAGCATTTAATTTTCAGTATTTAATTTCAGCATTTACTTTCTGCCATTTACTTTACAGCAATTTACTTTTCAGCAATTTACTTTTCAGCAATTTACTTTATGTCTTTTATTTTATTTAAGTTCTTACTACCCGTAAATATGTGTCGTAACTAAGCCAGTTATCTGGGGTTCTGATGAATTCTAATATCACCGGTTTATAAGGGGTTATTTTATTGTTTGGGTAATTTAAAGGTTTACTTATTAAGTCTTAAGCTTAATGCATTTTGTTAATTGGCCACTAATAAGATTGATCTGGTAAATCTAAAATAAACTTGACAAAGGAATTTTAGGTTTTAGCCTTAGACTTAATAGCCCACGATCTTCCTTGAGGATAGATAACCCTTTAATAGATTTCCTTACAGGATAGACATATACCTGTCGGGCGGGGGTAGCCATAATTGGAACTTAATCTTAATGAATCCAGGTAATTTGGTTGACATAGACATATGGTTCAATTGGATTATACTGGGTATTTACGTCTGACCATCGACATAGGCTTTTACATAATTTGTATTCCAGGTTAATAAACAGATTTATTACACAAACATGAATAACCACTTCATCTTTTAAAAGATATTAGAAAGATTCACAACCCTAGATAGTTTCTTAAAATTGAATTTTCTTAAACCTACTTTCGTGCAATTTTATTTACTTGTTTTTAAATTTAGAACCATCACCATTTCAAATCAATCAATCAACCTGTTAGATACCAGTAATCATTTGACCTCATAAAATTAATAGATTAGGTATTAAGTCCTCGTGGGATCGATACTTTTTATACTACTTGAACGATACGTGCGCTTGCGTTATACGCGTGTGATTACGCACCGGTCAAGTTTTTGGCACCATTGCCGGGGACTTATTTATCTTCCACTATTAGTTTTGGGGTTAGTTACGTTACTTGTATCTAATTTCTTTTTACTTATTTTTTTTGTTTTCTTGTGTTTCAGGTTCTCAGAAACTACATGAGACGAACTAGAAGCTTTGAACTCCGACCCCTTGACCCAGAAATTGAAAGAACCATCAGACAGTTGAGAAGGGAAAGGCGAGAAGGCCAAAAAGCTTTAGTCAACATGGAACCTGAACCTTTGGAAGTTGCAACACCGATACCCATTCGAGACAAAACCATTCCGGTGGTCGACATTTTCATTTCCTGTATTTTACTTCCTCCTTTACCAGTAAATGCGTGTGACATCAAAACATGCATCCAGATGATTCAGCAGTCAGTATAGTTTGGGGGAAATGCAACTGAAGATCCTAATTCCCACATCAGCAACTTCATGGAAGTTTACGGTACTTTCAATTACAACCGAGCAGCTGAAGAAGCAATGAGACTGCGTGTTTTTCCATACTCCTTAAAGGACAGAGCTAAAGCTTGGCTACATTCGTTACCAGCAGGTTCCATCACAACTTGGAACACTCTAGCCACCAAATTCCTTGCAAAGTACTTTCCACCAGCCAGAACTATAAAGTTGAGGAATGACATCACATCCTTCGTGCAACAAGATTCAGAATCCCTTTGCGAAGCTTGGGAGAGATTCAAAGATTTACTCCGGAAATATCCTCATCATGAGATCGCAAAGTGGCTACAAGTCCAAACCTTCTACACTGGACTTTCTGGAATAATGAGAACCACAATTGATGCTGCTGCTGGATGATGGCAAAAGGAGAAGATCAGGCCTGAGACCTAATTGAAGAAATGACTAACAATAATTCATTGTGGCCAACAGAAATAAGATTGATCCAACGAATTACTGGAATTTATGAAGTTGGAGCCAACACAGCAGTGAATGCCAAGCTGGATCAGATTTGTAAAAATCTGGAAACTCTTAACATGAAAGTTAATGGTGGATCCATAAGTTCACCATTTGGAGGAGCACCTGAGTCAGAATATTTCAACCAACATAAAGAAATGGTGAATTATGTCAACAATTTCAACAGACAGAGGAACAATCCATATTCCAACACCCACAACCCAGGGTGGAGAAATCATCCCAATTTCGCATGGAGTAACAATTCAGGGAAAATGAACAACCCACCACCCGGATTCCAACAACAGAACAAAGGCCAGGAGTAGGCAAATGAATCAGGAATAACAGAAGTGTTGACCTACTTGAAAAAGATAGAAGCAAAACACGACTCTCAAGCAGCAATATATGATGCTATGTTTCAATCCCAAGCAGCATTAATTCAAAGTCAATCAGCTTCTATTAAAGCACTGGAGAATCAAATTGGACAACTGGCCAATGCTCAGAGTTACAGACCGCCAGGTAACCTTCCTAGCAACACTGAACCAAATCCGAGGAACATAGGGAAGAAGCAGTGTCATGCCATCATGTTAAAAAGCGGTACTAAAATCAACAAAGATGTTGGAGCCAAAACAACTGATGAGGAAGTTCCAAAAGAAACAAAGCAACAGACAGAGGAAAAAGAAGCAAAAGAAAAAGAACAGATCACTCCACCTCCATATTTTCCTCAGTGTCTTCAGAAGAATAAACTGGACAAGCAGTTTTCTCGATTCTTGGAGGTGTTCAAAAAGCTGCATATCAACATTCCATTTGCAGAAGCGTTGGAACAAATGACCAGCTATGCCAAATTTATGAAAGACATTCTTTCACGAAAGCGGAGATTGGGAGATTATGAGACAGTAGCATTATCAGAAGAATGCAACGCTTTCATTCAGATAAAACTTCCTCCAAAATTGAAAGATCCTGGCAGTTCCACTGTTCCTTGCACCATATGAGAACATGACTTTGGTAAGGCTTTATCTGATTTAGGTGCGAGTGTGAACTTGATGCATTTTTCTATTTTCATGAAATTACAGATTGGAGAAACAATGCCCACCTCAGTTTCTCTATAACTTGCTGATAGAACGCTCGTATTTTCGAGAGGCGTAGTTGAGGATGTGATGGTGAAGGTTGACAAATTCATTTTCCCAGCAGATTTTATTATCCTTGATATGGAGGAAGATGCAGACGTGCTAATCATCCTCGGGAGACCGTTCTTGGCTACAAGTCGAACCATTATTGGAGAATTAACCATGAGGGTACAGGACCAAAAAGTAACATTCAATGTTTTCAAGGCCATGAATTTCCCATATGATGAAAAGAATGAGGAATGTTTCAGACTTGATGTGATACACAGTACCATTCAGAACTCCAATGCAATGCAAAGTTCTATTGACAAACTTAAAACATGTCAATTACCTGTGGAGCCTGAAGATAAAGCGTCTTTTGCACTGAAAAAGCCAATTCCTGTACTACAAGCAACAGAAGAGAAAAATTTCCACCAGCTCAACGAATTGGAGGAATTTCACAATCAGCCTTTTGAGGATGCGAAATTGTACAAAGAAAAGGCCAAGAAGAGACAGGATGAGAAATTAGTGCGTATACAACTGGAACCAAGGTAGAAGGTACTGTTAAACAAATCAAGAGTGAAACTCTTTCCATGGAAGCCAAAATCATGGTGGTCAGGTCCATTCCTAATCACCAAGGTTTTACCAGACAGAGCTGTTGAGATACATGATTCCTGCTCCAACAAAACGTTCAAGGTTAAAAACAAGCGTGTCAAACACTACTGGGGAGAATCATTTGAGCGACAAAAAGAAAGTGTCACACTTTCAGATCCAGCCTAACATTCGAGAAGTCACGTCTAGCTGACGAATTTAAACTTAGAGCTAGCAGTGAGGCAACCCATGTAATTTATGTATATATTGTGATCTGGTGTGTTTGATTTTTGTGTGTTTAATTTTTGCAGGTTAAGTCATTTCAGGATGGAAGAAGTTCTCGCAAATCTTCACAAGAAATTTCCTTCTCTCCCTCAAAAATCTCTGATGAAAGTCTACAAAGCTCGCTTGGAACGGATGAGGTTATTGATGATCAAAGGTATTCCTACTGACATTCGTTGGATTATTGAAGCACGGGTCCGATTGGCAGGTGAGTCTTCTGAATCTTTTATTTCACATCTGCCTGGTTTAGGAAGGATCACCTATGCTAAAAAGAGAAGAGCCAAAAGAATATGTGTTTGTTATAAATGTGCTCGTAGGTTTTGTGATACTCGTTGTCGTTCTTTAGGAATGGTGTCTGATAACCGCGAAGATAAGATTAATTTCATTAGGGATGGCTTGAGTAAGGAGTCTTTGGATGATATATCTAAAACTCTTGAGATGCATCCCAATGCATATGTGTATCACGAAATTCGTATGTTATATGCACAATTCCAAAAAGAAAGACAACAATTAAGTCTCGGGAATCTGACTCAAAAAGACCATGTTTGCCAATTTATAAGAAAATTGGATGGGAAGCTTGTCCCTGACGCATAGACGTCAATCAAGCCGCTACTTTTCTTGTACATATTATATCCCTTTGTCTTTTCCTAATAATTGTAATTTGTTTTGTTGTTTTCTTTTATTTTCTCCGATAGGATCCGGACCTTTTTGACTATCACGATTTATTTTACTGTTAACTAATCATTGTCATTTGGCAGGTTCTAGTGCTATTATTTTACTCACCATTTTCAGGTGTTATAAATTCAACTCATCCTTGCATTTTTGAAGACATCCAGAGTAAAACATGGAAGCCACTTCAAGAAGACGAGTTGAAAGCATCTGTGTGTTTTGCGGAACTAGTGTTGGTGTTAAGCCACAATACGTAGAGGCAGCACATGAATTGGGTCGAGTATTAGCTGCAAGGAATATGCACTTAGTATATGGCGGAGGCAATCTTGGACTTATGGGGATCGTTTCAAAGGCTGTACAAGAAGGAGGCAGTCACGTTTTGGGAATCTTCCCAAAACACTTGGCAGAGGCAAATCTTATTGAACCATCAAACGGAGAAGAACTGATCGTGCCAGGTATGTCTGAACGATTGGTAGAAATGATTAACCGTGCTGATGCTTTTATTGCTTTGCCAGGTGGCTTGGGTACATTGGAGGAAATTTTTACAGTATTATCTTGGGCAAACTTGAACATACACCAGAAACCGCTTGGACTGTACAACGTTGAAGGATTTTATGATTTTCTTTGTGTGTTTCTTGATGATGCCTGGAGAAATGGGTTCGTGATAAAACCTATGAAAAAACTCCTTTTTACTGCCAGAACTGCTCCGGATCTAATTGACTAAATCTTGGCCTATGAACCACAAATTGCCCTATCCTTTCAAAGATAAATTGGTCCGAGGACGATCGTGGTAAGAGGCATCGGACTAATCTGGATCTTAACCCTTAACCTTTCATGTAGAATTTCAGCTAACCAGGTACTATCTTCTAAACTCTTCTTCTAATGTTTAAGACATTGGGGACAATGTCTCATTTAGGTTTGGGGGAGGGAATTAGTTGATTAATATCTTGTTTTTAGTGGTGTGTTGTTTTTATTTTTAGTCCAAAATTTTTCGAAAAAAAAAAATTGAAATTTTTTCAAAAATTACAAAAATATTTTGCATTTTTTGGGTTTTTATTTTGACTAAAAAGGTGAAATTGGTAAGAGATAGTTGAGTAAGGAGTTTCCACTCCTGAGACGTATCTCAAACCTAATTCGAAACAAGCTAATTTTTGTTTATTTCCTTTTGAATTATTTAATTTGTGAATTCTCCATAATACTGACTAAAATGGATCTTCATATGCTCAGTTAGCAAGTATTATCAACATGCATAGTAACATACTGACATGAGCTATAATTGAAAAGTTTTTAATATTCAGTGCTATATTTTAATTGGAGGAAACATCTAAAAAAGTGATGGAGTAAAAAAAAAAACGTATGAGATCCGAGTTATTAAGTCTGTAAGTGTGTTTTAACACCTAATGCCCTAAATCCAACTGTTTTGGGAGTCGGTGGCCCAAAGCTCGCTACATGGATCAAGGATGTTGCAAAAATATATATATCTGAAGTCTGAGTAATTAAGTCCGTAGGGGTGTCTTAACACCTGGTGCCCTAAAGCCTACTGGTTTGGGAGCCACCGACCCAACACTCGCTACATAGATGGAAGATATTGTATATAAATAAAAAAAAAATCAAAATCAAAAAAAAAATCAGAAAAATCAGAAATATTATTCCATTGCTGCAAAAAGATGTGAATCTGATAAAACTTTAGGACAAAAATATTACTTTCTTATCAACTGCACTTGTGACTCTTGTGGGCAAAAATAAGTTGAATAATATTTTTTCGGCTGTGCAAATGGAGAATAGTAAATATAATCAGAGAATTTACTTATTCAGTAATTTAGAAAGAAAGAAAACAACTAGTAACTTGGAGTAGAAGTTTCACTTGATTAGTCACTAACTTCTTTATTCTATTTTCTCTTGTCTTTTTGCTTTTGTGTGCATTAGTTTTATTATCTTTTTACTTTTGTAAAATGTTTGTGGGTATCGTTGCTGTAAGCCCTCACGAGACTATAACTCGTCCACTAAGGACACCTAGGGGTTTAAAGGCTTGTTGCATATGCTAAATGCAACCATGATCCCTACGAAAGTGGCGTAGTGTAATTTTAATTGTTTCTTGTATTTTATTTTGTTATTTTGCTCGAGGACTAGCAAAATGTTAGGTTTGGGGGTGTGATGAGTGTAGGACACAGAAATCGGCGACGCTGTTCCAGGCTCGCGGCCCAGTCGGGAGTACGGAGTAGCCCATGGGGGACTAAACCGGAGAATAAAGGAGTCGCCACCCAGTGTGAACTGGGAAATGATTTAAGGCCGCACTCACCCCTCGCAAGGGAAGTCCTCAAACCGTTGGGTTCGGAATGGTCCCTTACTTATGTCACTTGTAATGAACGGATTTGTGCAATAATTTAACCAAGTCTACGCAACATATATTTTCAAAAGTAATATACATCTAAATTCATATACGGCCTAAATCTAAGTTTGCATGCATAAAAAATAAGTCGGAATAGCTGCAAATACACAACTCATGAATACTTAAAATTAACACATGCAAAAGCATAGATAAATCATGCATAAACAAAATAACGTACTTAAACGACTAAATCATACTTAGAAAAAATAAATAACATATTAAACGACTAAATCATACTTAGAAAAATAAATAACATATGCCCTCAGGTCTAACCTCTTAAGTCGTCTCTTGGAAGTGCGTTTCACGGTTGTCGGAATGGTTGACGCTCCTCAACTTTTCCGATTTACTGGTTTTTAGATTTCCTTCGTTGCTTCACTGTTTCGGGCTGCTGTTTGCTCACTGTTTCTGCGGTGTTTAGGCAGTATTTCAGGGCAAAATTTTTGGTGATAAATGGGCAGATTTTCTGGACAATTTTGTGGGTTTTTTAGGCAGTTTACTGGGCAGTTTCGGTTGTCAAAACAGATCAGTTTTTAGGGCAGTTTCGATGGTCAAAATAGTGTAGTTTTTGGGGCAGTTTTGGTGGTCAAAACTGTGCAGTTTTGCGGGTGCGGTTTTTTGAGGGCTGTTTCAGGGGTTATTTTCGGTAATATGGAGGCTGTTTGGGGTGCAGTTTTTTCGGTAATTTGGATAGATTTTAGGGGCTAATTTTCGGTGTTATTGGGCAGATTTTCAGGGGCTGTTTTTAGGGGGCAGTGGTGTGACAATGGCTGGTCTTCAGGGGCAGTTTTGGGCGTGACAAAGGGTTGGTCTTCTGGTAGTGTTTAGGCGTGATGAAGGGCTGGTCTTCTGGCAGTGTTTATGCGTGAATGGGGCTGGTTTCAGTGGCTGTTTTTGGCGTGATGAAGGGCTGGTCTTCTAGCAGTGTTTATGCTTGAATGAGGCTGATTTCAGTAGCTGTTTGGGCGTGATGAAGGTCTGGTATTCTGGCAGTGTTTAGGCGTGAATGAGGTTGATTTCAGTGGCTGTTTTGGGCTTGAGAGGAGGGTAGTTCACTGGTTGTTTGTTGTGGCAATGGATATGAGCTTGAGGGTGCTTGGGCGTGAATTCCTTAGAGAGGAGAAGGAAGTTTTTGTGTTTTATATGTATTAAGGGAAGAATGGTTGGATTTTGGGTTCTTTTTATAGGCAAAGTTGGTGCATTTATGGGGTGGGCTATTGTTGGTGGAGGCTGTTAATTGGGAGGCCATTTAATGGCTTAATTTCTTTGTAGTTTGGTAAAGGATTAATGTTGAATGTGAGATGTGAGATGGTTTGTCAATGGGCTTGGGGTTGGTTTGGTGGAGGATGGATGTGTTGTGTTTGACTTGGAGGGAGGAGGCTATTTATTGGGAGAATATTGGTGGAGGCTATTAAATGGGCGTGGGGTAGGTCTTTTTAGTGGGCTTGGTGTGTGATTTGGTTGGGTTTTTTGGGCTTATGGGCGTGGGCTTAGTGTTTTGGTGGGCTTAGTGTGGGTTGCAGGGGTTTTGGGCCAAGGAAGATTTTTAAATAGAGGTCCAACGAGCAAACCTGAAGCTAAGCAAATGAATTAAATCCAACAAGGTATCAATTTCTGACTCTTTCCTTCCGACGTCCGTTTCCCGCGACTTAAAAGGTAGTGCCTCCGCACGAGGCTCGTCATAGGGACTTATATGTAAAAATACAGTGCCTACAGTCGCCCCCACTTTGATGGGACTTGTGCAGTGTGTGACAATGACAATCCTATCAAAGTCATGCAATGCATTTTTACTTACCTGGCTCGCCAGCTGCCACCTGACTTGCCTGTTGTTTCGAACTGTGTTGATGATGCATTGGACCTCGACCCTGAGACGTATCCCGAAACTGCAATTGATGTGTGGGTCTCGACCCTGGGCTTTTATTCCCAAACTGTGTTGAATGTGAGGTGGTCCATTCCCGAACCGTTATTGTGAGGTGGTCCATTCCTGAACCATTACTGTGAGGTGGTCCATTCCCGAACCGTTACTATGAGGTGGTCCATTCCCGAACCGTGCTGTGAGGTGGTCCATTCCCGAATCGTGTTCCATTCTCGGAGTGCCATTCTCGGCTTGTTCATTCCCGAACCTTGCTCCATTCTCGGAGTTCCATTCCCGAACTATGCTCCATTCTCAGAGTGCCATTCTCGACTTGTTCATTCCCGAACTGTGCTCCATTATCGGAGTGCCATTCCTGGCTTGTTCATTCTTAAACTGTGTTCCATTATTGAAGTGTCATTCCCGGCTTGTTCATTCCCGAACTGTGTTCCATCCTTGGAGTGCCATTCCGGCTTGTTCATTCCCGAACTACGCTCTATTCTTGGAGTGCCATTCCCGGATTTTTCATTCCTGAACTTTGTTCCATTCTCGTAGTGCCATTCCCGGCGAGTGGTGCAGTGGGCCTCGACCATGGGAAGCATCCGGTAACTACAACTGATGATGTGGGCCTCAACCCGTGCTCCATTCCTGGAGCGCCATTCCCGACGAGTGATGCAGTGGGCCTCGACCCTGGGACGCATCCCGTAACTGCAACTGATGATGTGGGCCTCAACCATGGGACGCATCCCCAAAACTGCTGATGATGTGGGCCTCTACCCTGGGACACATCCCCAAAACTGATACTGATGATGTGATGGTTCATTCCCGAACCGTACTACTTGAGAAAGGGTAGACTGGTCGCCCCCAGTCTCGGTTCATCTTTTTATCCTTTGCTGTTTTCATTAGATCAAGGTAGATTTCCTGAAATGATGTTACATACCAACACACTGTATTACTTCTCACGAGATAATCCTGGTAGCTAAACATATTTTCGTCCTCAACGAATGCTTCGTGTCGAAACCAGAGATCCTTCAAAGTACTTAATACACTCAAATCCGGTCGTCTGAATGAGTGATCTGAACTAGACTCCCAGTGTGTGTGTGCCAAGGCTCTTTTGCAACTTAATCCTTAAGTAAGCCAACTCGATGATTTTGTCTCAGAGAATTGGATCAGCGGGTCAAACCAACCTAGATGTCTTGATAATACTCTGTGATTACTTCCTCGTACTCAACATGACATGGTTTTCTTCTTTTTTCTTTTGTCTCTTTCTTTTCTTTATTTTTTAAACTTTTTTTTTCCTTTTTTTTCTCTTTTCTTTCTTTCTATTTTTTCGACACACCTACCCTTTAAGGTAGTATTTCTCCTCATGGTGGTCCTAATACTCTCCCATGGGTAGCTTCACGCTTATCGGTTATAGGTGGTCTATTTTTTTTTTCTTTTTAGAGACTTTTCTTTGTTTCCAACCATATCATATATCGTAGCATAAGTAAGTTATGATGGACATCTAGGCAAACGGTCATTCACTGGTCTGTCATCTCTTCAACTAGTCATCTCACTGACTACTCAGGCTTCTACTGCTAAAATCCCATAATCAAGTGCTCGTGAGTCCAGCCGAGATCAACCACCCAGAATACCGGATGAGAGCATATCCCGCGCTTATCGTTTCTAAGGTTTCTTCCTTCAGCACACAATGTCATCACTGGACATATGCCAAACTATCAAGGAATTTTTTTTTTACGAAAATATTCCTTTCAACCGCTGATAATGTGGGCTTCGCCCCCCGGGATCCATTCCTGAAACTTCTGATATTGGCCTCAACCCTGGGATTCATTCCTGAAATCGATTCATTCATGAAAATGACAATGATATGGGCCTCAACCCTGGGACTCCTTCCCGAAACTAATACTGATGCGGGTCTCGACCCTGGGATTCCTCCCCGACACTGATACTGATTCATTCCTGAAACTGATGTCACTATATTGTTGCTGCTTTTGGTCAGCTTGCCTCCGCCGCTTTCTTCTTCCCTTTTTGAAACCTGTGAATACAAAACAAGACACAAAAGAATGTAAGTGCGTTACGTGCATGCATGCATGCATGGGTGAATTTCCTATCCCGTTAGGTTAGGTCTTCTACCCATTCTCCTGGTGACTGTTTGGTCTTCTCTTCCTTAGGCAAAATACTGCTTCAATCTATCCACGTTGATCGGCTCGGTGAACTCGTTCCCTTCCAAATTTGACAGTCTTACTGCCTTATTTCCCATCACTTTCTGTACTATGTAGGGTCCTTCCCAATTGGGTCTGAACTTTCCTCTCGAATCCGTCGTCGACGGCTTCAACTGCTTGAGTACCAGGTCACCCTTTCTGATCTTAGTAGGATGCACCTTCTTGTTGAATGCTCGAGCCAACCTCTTCTGGTATATCTGCATGTGATGCAAGGACTTCATTCTCTTTTCATCCATCAATGCCAACTGTTCAAATCTCTGTGAGAGCCACTATTATTCAGGTAACTTTGCTCCTGCTAATATCCGTATGGACTGTATCTCAACTTCCACCGGCAGTACTCTTCCATTGCCTTTCGAACTTCTTCTTTTCTTAAACACTTCAATTGAATGCCATTCACTTGTCTTTTGTATAGTTCTTCCTTCAAACTCACGTATTGAGAAGCCAACTCCTGAATGATTATCTTGTTCTTCTTGAAAGGTATAGACTCAGGCAAGTAAGTGAAATGAATGTCTTTATTATTATTAAGAAAAAAGGTTCGAACAAGTAAAAAAAATCAATGTCTTAAAAATGCAGGATTGCAATCAAATAAACCAAGGAAAACATTTTCATTGTCTGCGGCATTGTCTTCTTCCTCGGCCTATGGTTCTTCACTACTGCCATCTCCTATCCCCATGAAGAAATTGGGTGGTTGAGAGTTTGGAGGACAAAACTTTCGGGCAGGCCGGAGTTGATCATATAGGTGGGTGGTGGAACAGAGTGGTAGTTTGGTAGAGGGTTTCTGTGTGTGTTGGGTTGTTCTTTTTCTGGGTCGGGTATTTTATGGGAATCTATGAGTTCTTAGATTTCATGCCTGAGGCGGGTACAGTTGTCGGTGTCATGGCCATGTTGCTGGTGGAAGTGACAATAAAGGTTCACGTTCAGATGTGGCGGTGGAGGGTGTGGAAGTGGTTTAGCTTCTAGAGGTTTCAGGAGTCATTGTCCCTTCAGCTTTTCAAACACATTTGACAAAGGTCTACCAAGGTTGGAGAATCGCCTGTTTCTGATGGCAGCGACCTCAGTAGTAGTGGGCTTGGTTTCAGAAGGCCCCTCAAAAGCCCTTCTATTATGGCCATAGAACTTCTTATTCTCAGCTTCCTCCTCTTCAATGTCCATAACAGTCTCTCTCAACTGTCGAAAATCTCCAATCATATTGGTCATCCTCTCAGCTTGCTATAAATAGAGGGCTTAGTGCCATTGATGATCATTTTGATTTGGTCCTTCTCTGAGGGTCGAGTTTGCATTTTCAGAAGCTGGCTTCTCCAGCGATCTACATAATCCTTGAAGCTCTCCTCCAGCTTCTGTTTGGTATTCTCCAAGTCGCGAAGCGACAAGTCGATCTCCAAGTCCGTGACATACGGTTTCAGAAAGGCTTCTGCTAATGCTCTCCAATCATCCTTGACCTTTCTCTCTAGGCCATGATACCATACTACGGGTGCCCTGTCAAGCGACATACCAAACATCTTCTGAACCTGACACTTCGACAGATCCACTGAACTCATCACAGAAACATACTGTCGGAGATGGACCCTCGGATCCCCGTTCCCGTTGAACTTGGCTATGTCAGGCATCTTGAATTGAGTGGCAACTGTTCCTCAAAAGTCATTGCCTCATAGTCCAACAAATCCTCATGATTACCCTTCAGCTTGTGGGTAACTGATTCCACCTGATCGCAGAGTTTCTGTAATTCAGCCTGAGACCCGGCTGTCCTTCCCGCGGCATACTCAACCATGTCATCATCAAAGACAAATATATCATCATTCAACCTGTTCGGAGGCTCCTCACGCCTCTCATTCTCAGAACCTCCCGCAGCGCGGGGCACGACCATATTAGTCATAGCAGTGGTCAAATCTTGCAGTTGCTCGGTAACCTTAGTGAGATTAGCTTCCAGCTGATCCATACGAGATGCTTCATTAACTGATTCACTCAAATTTTCTAACGGCCTCTTGACGAGTCTTCCCTCATCTCTAACCCAACGGGTATCTATGGTGTCTCTTAAAACTACATGTTAGCATTTATGCGTGTAATGCATGAAATATACAAGCCCATCAAGATGTTTATACAAGTTGGCCCATTATCATTTTAAAGCATTCAATAATACTGTTACGCGGTGTAAACTTGTCCCAGTTGAAAAGGCCCAACAGGTTTACACTTTTGCGATAACATGGCTAAACGACTCCAAATGATAAGAGGCCCAAACATAAAATGACCCATCGGTATTTTAGAAGCTTTTGGCCCAATTGTCAAAGGACACGAACTCGTCCCAGTTTAAATGGCCCAACAAGTTCATATCTCTTGACAAGAAGTCGAACTGAATCCAAATGACGATGATATTAAACATAAACATAAGGAGATAATTTCTACTGGTCATATAACTATGGTTCACGTTTGGGTTTACGGGAGTGTAGACAAAGGTTCTCCTTGATGAAGGATTGCCCACAGCTAGGACTCCCCACTCAAGGGTTCAAGCGACCAAGTGAGCGCACCTTTTTTATACCTTAAGGTACGTGCCAACGAGTTATGGTGTGTGACTAACTGTCAAATGGATTTCGTATTGTAGATTCCCCAAATGGAGGGTGGAGCGAACTCTCTTAAATACCCAAGCCTCTTAGGCTCTTATCGCCTTGGTGACAGGAATAAACAAAAAGTCCTCTAAATTAGTCTGTCACAGTAATCTTCAAGTAAATGATTATCTAGGTGCCTTCACAGCTTTTCCTTATAGAAAGGTAGGGAATGAAGGAAGACATCAAACCATCATATAGCCTTAATAATGCCTTTGATTAAACCCCTTCAACCCATGGTAGACATAGTCAACTAAAGCATAAATCACAAATATTACAAGACATTATTTCGGGGCCGATTCTCTATCCCCAATGGATTCGCCAGACTGTAGGACACAGAAATCGGTGACGCTGTTCCAGGCTCGCGGCCTGATCGGGAGTACGGAGTAGCCCATGGGGGATTAAACCGGAGAATAAAGGAGTCGCCACCCAGTGTGAACTGGGAAATGATTTAAGGCCGCACTCACCATTCGCAAGGGAAGACCTCAAACCATTGGGTTCGGAATGGTCCCTTACTTATGTCACTTGTAATGAATAGATTTGTGAAATAATTTAACCAAGTCTACGCAACATACATTTGCAAAAGTAATCTACATCTAAATTCATATACGGCCTAAATCTAAGTTTTCATGCATAAAACACAAGTCGGAATAGCGGCAAATACACACCTCATGAATACTTAAAATTAACACTAGCGGAAGCATAGATAAATCATGCATAAACTAAATAACGTACTTAAACGACTAAATCATACTTGGAAAAAATAAATAACATATTAAACTACTAAATCATGCTTAGACACATGCGGAAATATAGATAAATCATGCTTAGAAAAATAAATAACTTATTAAATGACTAAATCATACTTAGAAAAATAAATAACATTTGCCCTCAGGTCTAACCTCTTAAGTCGTCTCTTGGAAGTGCGTTTCGCGATTGTCGGAACGGTTGACGCTCCGCAACTTTTCCGATTTATTGGTTTTCAGATTTCCTTCGTTGCTTCACTTTTTCGGGCTGTTGTTTGCTCACTGTTTCTGTGGTGTTTAGGTAGTGTTTCGGGGAAATATTTTCGGTGATAAATAAGAAAATTTTCTGGACAGTTTTGCGGGTTTTTTAGGCAGTTTCGGTGGTCAAAATAGTGCATTTTTCAGGGCAGTTTCAGTGGTCAAAACAGTGCAATTTTTTTGGCAGTTTCGCTGGTCAAAACTGTGAAGTTTTACATGTGCAGTTTCCGGGTTTTTAGTGCAGTTTTGCGGGTGCAGTTTGCTAGTTTTTTAAGGGCTGTTTTATGGGTTATTTTCGGTAATATAGAGGCTATTTAGGGTGCAGTTTTTTTGATAATTTGGACAGATTTCAGGGGCTGATTTTCGGTGTTATTTGGCCAATTTTCAGGGGCTTTTTTGAGGGGGCAGTGGTGTGACAAGGGCTAGTCTTCAGGGGCAGTTTTGGGTGTGACAAAGGGCTAGTCTTCTGGCAGTGTTTAGGCGTGATGAAGGGCATGTCTTTTGGCATTGTTTAGGCGTGAATGGGGCTGGTTTCATTGGCTGTTTTGGGCGTGATGAAGGGCTGGTCTTCTGGCAGTGTTTAGGCGTGACTGAGGCTGATTTCAGTGGCTGTTCTGGGCGTTATGAAAGGCTGGTCTTCTGGCAGGGTTTAGGCTTGAATGTGGCTGATTTCAGTGGCTGTTTTGGGCATGATGAAAGGCTGGTCTTCTGGCAGTGTTTAGGCGTGAATGAGGCTGATTTCAGTGGCTATTTTGGGCTTGAGAGGAGGGCAATTCAATGGTTTTTTGTTACGGAAATGGAGAGGAGCTTGAGGGTGCTTGGGCGTGAATTCCTTAGAGTGGAGAAGGGAGTTTTTGTGTTGTATATGTGATAGGGGAAGGATGGTTGGATTTTGGGTTCTTTTTATAGGCAAAGTTGGTGCATTTATGGGGTGGGCTATTGTTGGTGGAGGCTATTAATTGGGAGGCCATTTAATGGCTTAATTTCTTTGTAGTTTGGTGAAGGATTAATGTTGAAAGTGAGATATGAGATGGTTTGTCAATGGGCGTGGGGTTGGTTTGGTGGAGGATGGATGTGTTGTGTTTGACTTGGAGGGATGAGGCTATTTATTGGGAGGCTATTGGTGGAGGCTATTAAATGGCCGTGGGGTAGGTCTCTTTGGTGGGCTTGGTATGTGATTTGGTTGGGTTTTGGGGGCTTATGGGCGTGGGCTTAGTGTATTGGTGGGCTTAGTGTGGGTTGCTGTTGGATAGTTATGACCCATAGCGTCACTATTTGTACAGATCATGGTGTTGTTGTACAAATTAACTATGTGACAAAGGAAATTTCTCTTCTATCATTTGTAATTAGATTACCAAGATGTATAAATGATAGAAGGTCCTTATGATTAGTTCCTGGATTGAGATGATATGAGACAATATCAATCCACGAAGGTTTAATCATTAAATATCCATAGTCAGAGTATTACCAAGATTGGACATCGATAATGCGGAATAGACTAGTATTACACTTGTGCGCGTTGTGAGGGAATAACGACATAATTCACATATATTTGGGTATAGGATACTCTTGCAAGTGTAGTAGGAGGTTGTGTTTTTACCGATGGTACGGAAAACAGCTTCGCTCTGGATAGACCCCTCAGAATTCCATTGGTAGTATGACTATGTGTCTATGGAAGTCCGAATCAGGGTATGTGTATTTGGTCTTAACCTGAGACTTGCACCGCTAATACTTTCGACAATCAATATACTTTGGTTTTGGTCGTCCAGGGTTTAACAGGTTCTGTGTACGCCTCTTCTAGGTATATTGAGAATCGTAGTGTATTGGGTGTGATGTCGAGATGGAAGTATCACTCCAGTCATAGTGGAGATGATGATCACGTAGGATACGTAACTGGTTCTCTTATGTACTGCAGTCATCGGGATAATATGACTAGGTCATGATTGTCCGATATAGAGATTAGTTACCAGAGATCCGATATGTGCTTCGTACGGGGCAGACATATTTCCAGCCTCAGGCCTTGGACGTGACATCTGATACTGGATCGCAATACGAAATACTACGTATACTACGTATACTACGCCTGATATAGATCACATATTCCTGTAAGGATATTTCTGGAGAATTGGGGAGGCATGGCGCTTTGCTAGAAGCCAACCTTGTCTTGTAAATCGGTACAAACGTAGTACTAGGTACATACGTGTTCGGATAGTCCGACGACCGAATTTACTGCCAACATATCCGGGGATCTCATGGGTCGCTTCCTGAAGATTCACCGATGACGTATGACTCGCACTTTATTAATCTGGGATTAATTAATTATGAGAGATAAAATTAATCTGGGATTAATTGCGGAGATATTTTATATGGGATAAAATATTTATTAAAGAGAAAGAGCGATTAATTTGGAATTAATCGATAAAATAATATATTCGATATATTATACGAAATTGGATTTCTACCCGGAATTGAAATTAGATTTTAATTCTGGCGAACGAGTTAATTTAGAATTAATTCGTTAGCGACGTGAATAATAATTTTGCTAGGCAAAGTTACTTAATTAAATTAGATTTAATTACGTCGCAACGGAAAATTCGTTAATTTGGAATTAGCGAACCCGAGCCCGGGAGTATTTGCGGGCGCACTCGCATTATGAATTTAAGTTCGGCCCACAAGTCACATCTAGCGTCAAATCACTAGTCAATCGATTGATGTGATGTCTAGTCACTTTGAGTGATGTGACAACATGTCACTTGTGATTGATGGTGGTAGTTGGAAAGCATTTAATGCAAATTTGGAGCCAAAACTTTGGTTGACGTTTTAAAAGGCTAATACCAAATTTCGGTAATAGATTTTATTATTATTTTTGGAAAACAAAATAAGAAATACATCTCATCTCTTTCTCTCCCATGGATTCGGCCAAGGGCCAAATTCTTTCTCCCTTTTGTTCTTCAAAATGCCGTGAGCATGGTAGAAGCAAAGTGATGATTTTGTTGCAAAATCAAGAGTGCTAGCACACAAAAGGGTCATCCTAAGGTGATAGGGAACCGATTTCGTGTGCATGGAATCACCATAGAAAGCTTGGAGCTTTGAGATTCATCAATGGAGGACCATGACCGAAATTTGGAGGAGCACAAAAAAGCTTGAAGTTTTTGTGTTCGTCGCAAAGCCGTTCAATGTGAGTATGATTCTGCCATTCTTCATTGAGTATTCACACATGTTTATTGCTTGAAATTGATCATTGGGACCTTAGAGAAACCCAACAATGGTATCTTTAGCCAATATTGAGCATGAAACGTTTTAGGGGATAAAATTGGGTAAAATCAATTTGAGCATGATTTGATGAAATTATTTGATTGAGTATGCTTAATGATGTTTAATTGAAGTTGTGCATGATCAATTTCATAAAATTTGATTGGATCAATTTTTCCCCAATTTATGAGGCTTGGCCGAATCTTAGAGATACCCTAATGTCATGGTATTTTGTGTTTTTTGATCATTGGATGAGTTGGAAAACAATTGGGTAATGTTGATTTAAGATTCAATTGGATTGGATTTATAATTGGACATAAAAACCCTACCATTGCCGTGACGTAGAAGCATGAAATGGGTTTGATTTTGATTAAAATGTGTTGGACATGTTTTGATATTAATGAGCATAATTAATTAGGCTAATTGATGTTTTGGAAATGTTAATTTGGGTAATTAATTGTGGAATACACTTTGGTTAATTGAGTTATAAAATTTGGAATTTGGTGATTTAATTAATTGGGCCTATTTTGGAAATTGGGCTTAAAAGTTGTAATTGGACTTAATGGGATTGGTTGTACCAAGACTGGTTTAGGCTAAATTGGTTGGATCCAATTGGGCCCAAAACCATATCCATAAAGTCCAATTATGACTTAAATGGACCTTTAATATTAATTGGGCCTAATTGGCCTAAATTGGTTTCTTCTTGGCAAATAAGGGTGATTCATTAAATGGGCTTTGGTATTCGGGTTTGACCCATATTGACCAAAAGTCCATGCCTTAGAAATTAATTAAAAGCCCATTGGACTTTAAATTAAATTAACATTGGATGTTAATCGGGATTTGAGACCCGTAACGATTAGATTTAGATACTAAGTCGTAAAGGTTCGTGAATAAAGTGTAATATTTAATTTGGAATTAAATATAGAATTAATATTAAATACATATTAAATTGTATTTAATGTTGTAGTTTAATTTAATTCAAGAATTCGTACTTTTAGTACTTATTCGCAAACGAGTTGGACTCGCGCAAAATCAAATCGTTGTTTGAACATTGGATGGTCATTAATTATCAGATTAATTAATTGGATTAGATTGATTGATAACATGCTTGTGTGAATACATGGTTGCGATGCGAATAATGTATATCAGATGGATATTAGATGGGTGGGGCAATTTTGGAAATTGTTGTAATAAATTTAGAATTTATTAATTGGACCTGCGTGTCCAGCCTATTACCTCCTCCTTACTCTTTGTATTTCTCTTCTCACCTATTCCCCTCAATGTAAATGAGGTTTCTTTAGAAGTGTTATGTAACGGGTAGAAGTAATACATGTGCTAGCGGGAGAGAGGAAAGGGAGAGATTTGTTCTAGGAATAATGTGTTTAAGTATCCATCCGCATATCATTATTATATTTATTTATATGCGCCTTATTATGTGTTTGAATGCATGTTTAAGGGTGTATGATGATGAGACCTTAACAAAGATAATAAATTGGTTGCCAATTGCACGTGAAAACCCTCAACTTATATTAAGCGTTTTTTCCTTCCATTGAGTGATTCTTACTCAAGATCCAAGGCTGGCACTGGTTTATTGGCCAAAGTCAAGGCCTTTGTCCGTCGAGGATGTGTTTGAATCATGAGGCTTTGTTCCATATTAGTGTCTTGTCCAAGTTGTGATTTTTTGGCCAAAGTCAAGATCACTTCTTGTCCATCGACATTGATTACGAAGCTTTCCAAGGTCAATGGGTTCCGCTTAACTGGGATCACTAAGTTTGTTGTGCCAAAGCCAAGGCTTAGTCGATTCAGAGGAAAACGGTTAGGCAATATATTGGATATGTTGGCATATATAAGATATATGTTTCGGACTTGGATGTCCACCTACTAGATCTAGGATTGGATGGGATCAAATTGATCTTAGAGATCTACCTAGTTAATTATCATACAATTTGTTGGCCAAAGTCAAGATTGTGAGTTATTTAACGGGATCCTAGCCCACTAGGAAACAAGGTTTCCCGAGTACTCCACAGAGGGTTAGAGGCTCGCCGAAAAATAGTGGGAGGCAAGTATTAAATTTGCAATTTTCGTTTAGGTTATTGCCATACGCGCTCATTTCAAATTTTCGTCATATAAATTAATATATTAGTTGGACTAATACTAATCGTTGTGTTTAATTAAAACAGTTGGACTGTATTCAAACTAATTCATTATAGTTGATTATATAATTGGATTATAGTAATCAATATATTTGAATTAACTAATTTCAATTAATAGTTGATTTTATAATTGGATTATAGTAATCAATATAATTGAAGTTAACTCAATTAAATTATAGTTGATTATATAGTTGGACTATAGTAATCATTATAATAAATTATACCTGAAATCGTTGATTAAATAGTTGGACTATTAAAATCAAGATAATTGAAATATTAGTGTTTAAAACATAATCCTGGGTGAAAATGTATTTAAACGACTTTAATTTTCAAATTGGGAATAAAATTTCAGGATGGTCATGGAAACTAATAAGTTACTTTATTTGATAAAAATAACATATTAGGCCTAAGCCCGGAGTTAAGCAAATAGTAGAGCATGATATTTGGAATATTCATGTGATGATAACTTTAGTGCTTAATCCATTAAGCTTGCCCTATAGACTCCTTAATTTCCTAATCAGAACTAAGGATTAGATCCTTATAGTATGATATTAAAATTGAAGGATCTTCATAGATCTATCTTTAGATCTTAGAAGTAAAAATTGCAATAGTAAACTCTTGGATAGTTAATGGCTATACTCAATGAGACAAAGCCAGAGTTTGAAATAAGGCAAGAAGCGCAAGGCGCATCTTATTTCGACATTCCGGAAGGCCAAGGCTTGGCCAAAGGCTTCTGGAGTGTGGAAAAGGGTAAAGGCAAAGTCATTATAATCTTCTGGGAAGACAAAGGATATATCCCAAGATGTCTGCCTAAATTGTGGCAAACGAGGTCACTGAGGCGTGACTGCCTTATGGACAAGGTAGACATGAAGGAATTGAAGACGGGCAAGGCTCCGACTTCAAATATGTTTGTCATAAATATGTTCACTACTAGTGTTAAAATTGCATTTTAGATACCAAGTGTGGTACATAAATATGTATTGATATGCAGAATCTGCTGACAAGCAGGATACTGACTTCAGTTGAGATTAATATGCGAATGAAAACGGGACGAAAGTCGCTGGAACTACCCTTCGGGTGTGTACTTAAATTAGGAAACTGTTACAATGTAACTAGTTTGACTAGATACATTATCTCCATATCAGGGTTTAACCCGTTGCGGGATATACCTTTATATTCTAGAACACTAAAGTGTTTTATACATAAAGATGATATTGAGATAAACACATTAGATGTGAATAACAGTATTTATATTTTGAATATAAATAAATCTCAAACATATAACATGACAAATAAATAGCTCAAACTGAGTAAATCAGTTAAGACTTATATGTGGCATTGTTGTTTGGGACACAATTAACAAGACTCGTATATCCACACTTTCAAAGAGTGGATACTAGGACGGATTTGATTCCATTCAAACGATGTCTACGAATCTAGTTTGTTGGGCAAAGTGCCTAAAACACTATTTACTTGGTAAAAATGTAAGTGCCACTGATCTGTTAGCCCTCATTCATAGTGACGTAAGTGGGCCCATGTATAGCTAGGCTATAGGTGGATATGAATGTTTCGTGACCTTTATGGATGTGGCATCGCGTTATGGTTATGTGTTTCTTTTGAAACACAAATCAGAAACTTTTACAGTTTCGACACGAAATAGACAAACAGATCGGCTAAAGTATTTAAACCATCACAGTTAGACCATGATGAAAATACTTAAGCAATAAGTTTCTCAAATACTTGAAAGAGTATAGTATTCTTTCAATGAGGACTCCTCCCGGAACACGTCAATTTGACGGTGTGTCTGAACGGATAAACCGAATTTTGTTGGACATGATAAGGTTAATCATGAGTCGCTCTGAGCTACCATTTCCTTCAACGGATACGCATAAACAGTGCAAAACTTATTTTGAATAAGGTTCCATAAAAATCTGTTAGACAGATTTCATATTAGATATGAACAGGAAAGAAACCAGGTTTTCTCATTCCTGTAGATTTGGGAATGCTAGGCATATGTTTGGATGATTCCAAACTAAAACCCAAATCGGATAAGTGCCTAATAATGGTTATCCTAGGGAAACCAAAGTATAGTACTTGTGCAACTCACTAGAGAACAATGTAATTATTGCTCGCCATGCAGTTATCCTAAGAGGAATACCTATATGTAGTGGTAAGTGGGAGGAAAGTAAAACTCGATGAAAATCAGAGTAATACTATTCCAGGCACCGATTCATAATGGAATACAAATAGTTCATCAAGGATGAAACTATGCCAATAATCTTCGAATACACAAGAACCACGTAAGTCGGAGAGAGTCAGAAAACAACCTGGGGTATGGGTTTCTGATCTCACCTCATAAAGATGTCAATCTTATAGAGGAACACGAACTGACTACGTATGAGGAAGTGATACAAGGTATCGACTCCCTATTATGGCAAAAAGCCATAATGTCCGAAATGGATTTCATGTAACCAACCAAGTTTGGATACTAGTTGATGTACCGCAAGGCATTGTGCCTATTGATACTATATAAGTCTTCAAGGAAGACATACATGGAAGGCAATATACCAACGTACTAAGCTAGGCTTGTAGCGAATAAGGTATCGTTATCAACATTGTGTCGATTACGACGAAACCTTTTACCTGTTGCCACGATAAATCCATTTAGATAATGCTTGCTAATGTTGCATATTTCATTTATGAAATATGGCAGCTGAATGCCAAAACCGCTTTCTTTAACGGAAACCTTTTGGAGGATGTTTTCAACATCCTGACGATTTTATCGTATCATAACTAGCAAACAAGGTTTGCAGGTTATTCGATCCATGGATGGATTGAAGCAAGCATTGCATTCTTGGAATTATCGCTTTGATGTAATCATAATGGTGTATGATTTAATTCAAAATGAAAATGATTCTTGTGTATATAATGAGGTTAGTGGGAGCGCATTGACAGTGAATGTCCTAAGTAATGATGACATGTCATTTCTTGGAAATGTTATTCCCATAAAACCATCGGTGAAAGCATGGCTTTCATGAAAATTCTCCATAGAATTCTTGGGAGAAACAACCTTTATTCTAGGAATAAATATCTACTGGGATAGATTTAAAGTTGTTAATAATCTCCGAGAACTCGTACATTGAAATAAATGTACGCGACCTGGTGTCTCATACGCTTTGAGCATATGGAGTCACAATCAGGCCAATCCAAGTGATAGTCACTAGATTGATGTTAAGAACATCCTTAAGTATCTTAGAAGAACTAAGGATGTTGTCTTATACTATGGAGAAGGAGAACTTGAAGTGACTGGGTTCACTACTGGAAGTTTACAAATCGATAATAACGACTATAAGTCGCAATAACGGTACTATAAAGTTTGAATAACGGAACAGTGAGCTGTAAATCTTCCAAGCAAGATACTGTTACCGAATAAACAACAAAAGTGGATTATTTTTGCAGCTGAGGCAGTAATAGAAGCCTTCTGGATTGATAATAATCTAAATAGATTAGATATAGTTCTGTTAGCAGTTGAGCTAGGCTTCAACACAGGTTAAAGAATTAATGGTCTCATCAACGATCCAGATATATACTTCGATATTCATCTGATTCGTTCGGATCATACATCATGGAGATATGATGACCGTATAAATCGCATCAGATGATAATCATGCAAATTCGCTGACGAAAGTATTTTCTCAGCAGAAGTTTGAGCAAACCATACATAGTTCGGGTGTAGGACACTCGAGTGACTGGCTATAGGACAAGTGGGAGATTGTTGGACAGTTATGACCCATAGCGTCACTATTTGTACAGATCATGGTGTTGTTGTACAAATTAACTATGTGACAAAAGAAATTGCTCTTCTATCATTTGTAATTAGATTACCAAGATGTATAAATGATAGAAGGTCCTTATGATTAGTTCATGGATTGAGATGATATGAGACAGTATCAATCCAAGAAGGTTTAAACATTAAATATCCCTAGTCAGAGTATTATCGAGATTGGACATCGATAATGCGGAATAGACTAGTATTACACTTGTGCGCGTTGTGAGGGCATAACGACATAGTTATCATATATTTGGGTATAGGATACTCATGCAAGTGTAGTAGGAGGTTGTGTGTTTTACCGATGGTACGGAAAACAGCTTCACTCTGGATAGACCCCTCAGAATTCCATTGGTAGTATGACTATGTGCCTATGGAAGTCCGAATCAGGGTAGGTGTATTTGGTCTTAACCTGAGACTTGCACCGCTAATTCTTGCGACAATCAATATACTTTGGTTTTGGTCGTCCAGGGCTTTAACAGGTTCTGTGTACGCCTCTTTTGGGTATACTGAGAATCGTAGTGTATTGGGTGTGATGTCGAGATGGAAGTATCACTCCAGTCATAGTGGAGATGATGATCACGTAGGATACAGAACTGGTTCTCTTATGTACTTCAGTCATCGGGATAATATGACTAGGTCATGATTGTCCGATATAGAGACTAGTTACCAGAGATCCGATATGTGCTTCATACGGGGCAGGCACATTTCCAGCCCCAGGCCTTGCACGCGACAGCCGATACTGGATCGCAATAAGCAATACTACGTATACACTACCCTAATATAGATCACATATTCCTATAAGGATATTTCTGGAGAAATTAGGAGGCATGGCGCTTTGCTAGACGCCAACCTTGTCTTTTAAATCGGTACAAATGTAGTACTAGGTACATACGTGTTCGGATAGTCTGACGACCAGAGTTACTGCCAACATATCCGGGGATCTCATGGGTCGCTTCCCGAAGATTCACCGATGACGTATGACTCTACTTTATTAATCTGGGATTAATTAATGATGAGAGATAAAATTAATCTGGGATTAATTACGGAGATATTTTATCTGGGATAAAATATTTATTAAAGAGAGAGAACGATTAATTTGGAATTAATCGATAAAATAATATATTCGATATATTATACGAAATTGGATTTCGACACGGAATTGAAATTAGATTTTAATTCGGGCGAATGAGTTAATTTAGAATTAATTCGTTAGCGATGTGAATAGTAATTTTGCTAGGCAAAGTTATTTAATTAAATTAGATTTAATTACGTCGCAACGGAAAATTCATTAATTTGGAATTAGCGAACCCGACCCGGGAGTGTTTGCGGTGTTAGTGTTCCTAGAACATGCCAAGGATCTAATAAGCCATGAAAACATGTTCATAAATTCAAAAATAAGTTGCGGAATTACTTACATTGAATGGGTTTGAGCTTCAAAATTTTGAGAGGAGATCTCCAAGATCCAAGCTTTAAGTGATGATTCCAACTCTTGAAGTAGTTTCCCTATCACCTTAGTTGATTTCTCCAAGTGCTAGCTTTGTTGATTTTGCAACAAAATCAAAGAGATGAAGGAAAGGGTTGGAGTTTCTATAGGTCCCAAGATCAAAACTCAAGCATGAAACACAAGTGAATACAACGACGAAGTTGCGGAATACTTACATCGAGCGGTTGAGCGACGAATTGGGCAACAAAAACGAGCTCACTGCCCTTCATGAACTGCTCACGCAGTAGCAGCAAAAACACAGCCACTGGTTCGGTTTTGGTCACAAAATCAAGCTCCAAGCTTTCCGAAATGGTTCCCACTCATGGGTATACTTCCCTACTACCTTCGCATTGATCTCGGAGTGTGCTAGCACTCTTGTTTTGCCACAAAACACACTTGCTTCCCTCCATTTTCGTTCACTGTTTTTGGCAAACCAGGAAACCGAAAATGGTGTGTGAGAGAGGAAGAAGAAGATGAAGAGAGAGAGGAGGGAAAAATGTGTCTCTCGGTTTTGTGTGTGTAATTTGTATCTAATACACATGAAATGAATTTCCATTTCATTTCACACACATTTGGCTTTAATTGCCAACCACACACATCACTCATCACATCAAGTCAACTCAATCAAGTTGTCAAGTCACATCACTCAAAGTGACAAGTGATTTGACGCTTGATGCGACTAATGATTTGACGCTTGATTTGACTTGCGTGCCGCACTCGAATTCGAAATGCGAATGCGCTCGCAAATAATCTCGGGCTCGGATTCGCTAATTCTAAATTAACAAATTTTTGTTGCGTCGTAATTAAATGATTACGCCTAGCGAAATCACTATTCACGTCGCTAACGAATTAATTCTAAATTAATTCACTCGCCCGAATTAAAATCTAATTTTAATTCCGCGTCGAAATCTAATTTCATTTAATATATCAAATATATTAATTCTTCGATTAATTCCAAATTAATCGTTCTCTCTCTTTAATTGATATTTTATCCCAGATAAAATATCTCTCCGAATTAATCCCAGATTAATTTTCTCTCTCATCATATATAATCCCAGATTAATAAGTGCGAGTCATACGTCATCGGTGAATCTTTGGGAAGCGACCCATGAGATCCCCGGATATGTGGCAGTCAAATCGGTCGTCGGACTATCCGAACACGTAGTACCAAGTACTACGTTTTACCGATTTACTAGACAAGGTTGGCTTCTAGCAAAGCACCAAGTCTTCCCAATTCTCCGGACATATTCTTATAAGAATATTTAAGATCTGTATCAAGCGTAGTATACCAATTGTATGTGTGTATCGGCCCAGTATCGGATAGTCACGTGCTAGGGCTGGGGCTGGATAAGTGTCTACCCCGTCCGAAGCACATATCGGATGTCTGGTAACATAGTCTCTATAATCGGATATTCATGACCTGGTCACAATATCCCGATTGGTTGCGCAACACTCAAGAGCACTTAGTACCGTATCCTGCGTGACATCATCTCCACTATGACTGAAGTGATACTTCCGTCTTGACATCACACCCAATACACTACGACTCTCTGATAAACCCAGAAGTGGTGTACGCAGAACCGGTTAAAGCCCTGTACCACCAAGACCAAAGTCTATCGATTATCGTAAGTATTAGCGATGTAAGTCTCAGGTTAAGACTATACACACCTACCTTGATTTCGGCCTCCCATAGACACATAGTCATAATACCAATGGGATTCCGAGGGGTCTATCCAGAGCGAAGCTGTTTCCCGTACCATCGGTGAAACACAACCTCCTATCGCACTTGCATAAGTATCCAATACTTATATATATGAGAACTATGCCGTTGTGCCTCACAACGCGCACAAGTGCAATACTAGCCTATTCCGCATTATCGATGTCCTGTCTCGATAATACTCCGGCTAGGGATATTTAATGATTAATCCTTCGTGGATGATACTGTCTCATATCATTCTCAATCCAGGAACTAATCATATGGACCTCTCTTCATTTATATATCTATGGTGATCTAATCACAAATGATGAGAGTGCAATTTCCTTGTCACATAGTTAATTTGTACAACAACACCATGATCTGTACAAATAGTGACGCTATGGGTCATATTATCCAACAATCTCCCACTTGGCACATAGCCAGTCACTCGAGTGTCTAACACCCGAACTATGTACGGTTCGCTCAAATTGCTGAGGAAAAGTTTTCGTCAGCGGATTTGCATGATTATCGTCTGACGCGATTTACACGATCATCACATCGCCATGATGTATGATCCGAACGAATCAGATGAATATCGAAGTATATATCTGGATCGTCGATGAGACCTTTAATTCCTTAGCCTGTGCTGACGCCTAGCTCAGCCGCTAACAGAACTATATCTAATCTAATTAGATTTATTTTCGACCCAAATGGCTTCTATTGCTGCCTCAGCTGCAGCAATAATCCGCATTTGTTGTTTATTCGGCAACAGTTATCTTGCTAGGAAGATTTCCAGCTCACTGTCCCAGTGTTCAAACTTTATAGTACCGTAGTATTTAATTGTTTGGAAACTTGCAGCAGTGATCCCAGTCACTTCAAGTTCTCCTTCTCCATAGTTTAAGATAGCATCTTTAGTTCTCTGAGATACTAACAGATGTTCTTAATTTCAATCCAGTGACTATCACTTGGATTGACCTGATCGTGACTCCATATGCTCGAAGCGTATGAGACACCAAATCAAGTACATTTTAAATGTACAATTTCCCAGAGAGTGTTAACAACTCCAAATCTATCCCAGTAGATCTTTATTCCTTGAATAAAGGTTGTTACTCCCCAGAATTCTACGGAGAATTTCTATGAAATCCAAGCTTTCACAATAGCTTTATGGGAATTTACTTGTCAGTGCGCTCCCACTAACCTTCTTATATACACAAGAATTATTTCGTTTTGAGTAAATCATAAACCATTATGATTATTTCAAAACGTCAGTTCCAAGAACCTTATGCTTGCTTCAATCCAAACATGGATCGAATAACCCGCAAACCTTGTTTGTCGGTTATACAAAATCGTCAGGATGTTGTAAGCATCCTCCAAAGGTTTCCTTTTCAGGAAAGCGATTTTGATCTGTAACTGACACATTTCATAAATGAAATACGCAGTTATCAACAAGCATCTTCAAAATGGATTTACCATGGCAACAGGTAAAAGGTTGAACCGTTATTAACACAATGTTGATAACATACCTTTCCGTCACAAGCCTAGCTTAGTACGTTGGTATGTTGCCATCCATGTATGTCTTCCTTGAAGACGTTTAATGTACCAATAGGCACAATGCCTTGTGGTACAACAACTAGTATCCAAAATAGTTGTTATACATGGAATCCATTTTGGACTCATGGCACTTTGCCATAAAGGGAGTTGATACCTTGTATCACTTCCTACGTAGTCGGTGGTATTCCTCAATAAGATTTACATCTTTATGAGGTTAGATCAGAAACCCATACCCTAGTTGTTTTCTGACTCTATCCGATCTACCCAGTTCTTGTGTATTCGAAGATTAATGGTACAGATTCATCATTGATGAACTATTTGTGTTCCATTAAGGACTTCGTGCCTTGAATAGTATTACTACTCCGATTTTCATCGAGTATCACTATCCTCCCACTGACCACTGCATATCGGTATTCCTCTCAGGAAAACCGCATGGTGAGCAACAATCATATTGTTCTCATGTGAGATTTATAAGTACTATACTTAAGGTTCCCTTAGGATAACCTATATTGGCACTTATCCAATTTGGGTTCTTAGTTTGGTATCATCCAAACATTATGCCTGGCATACCCAAATTATTAGGAGTGAGAAACCCCGTTTCTTTCCTGTTCATATCCTATATGATATCTGTCAAACAGATTTATATGGAACCTTATTCTAAATAAGTTTTGCACTGTTAATACATATCCTGTTGAAGGAAATGATAGCTCAGAGCGACTCATGATTAACCTTATCATGTCTAACAAAATTCGGTTTAGTTCGGACACACCGTCAACTGACTGACGTGTCTCGGGAGGAGTCCTCATCTGAAAGAATACCATACTCTTTCATGTATGTATGAAACTTACTGCTTAAGTATTTTTCATTACGGTCTTACCGTGACGGTATAATACTATAGCCGATCTGTTTATCTACTTCGTGTCGAAACTCTACAAGTTTCCGAATTGTGTTCTTCAAAAGAAACACATAACCATAACGTGATGCCACATCCGTTAAGGTCACGAAATATTCATGTTCATATCTAGCCTAGCTAGATATGGGCCCACTAATTTCACCATGAATAGGGCTAACAGATCGGTGGCACTTTCACTATTACCAAGTAAATAGTGTTTTAGGTATTTACCTAATAAACTAGATTCGTAGACTTTATTTGAATAGTCAAATCAGTCCTAGTACCCACTCTTCAAAAGTGTGGATATACGAGTCTTGTTTAATTGTGTCCTAGACAACAATGCCACAATAAGTCTCTACTGATCAAATCAATTTGAGCTATTTATTTGTCATTTATATGTTTTGAGATTTTAATTATATTCAAAATATAAATTCTGTTATTCACATCTAATGTGTTTATCTCAGTATCATCTTTATATAATGAAACACTTAGTGTTCTAGAATATAAAGGTTTATCCACAATGGATTAAACACTGATATAGAGATAATGTCTCTAGTCAAACTAGTTACATTATAACAGTTCCTAATTTAAGTACACACCCAAAGGGTAGTTCCTAAACTTAGGTATCTACGGTCGAAACAGCGACTTTCGTCCCGTTTCCGATTCGCAGAGCAATCTCAGCTTGAAGTCAGTATCCTGCTCAAAAGATTCTGAACATCAATACATATATTTTATGTACCACACTAAGTATTTAAAATCTAATTTCAATACTAGTTGTGAACATAACTTTGACAAACATTTTTAAAGTCAGAGCCTTGCCCTTTCTTTAATTCCTTCGTGTCTGCCATATCCAAATGGTAGTCACTTTGGTATATGTCAATTATCCTTTTCAATATTTTAGGAACCTTAGGCCAAGCCTTGGGTTTTTAGAATATCGAAACGATGTGCACCTCGTGCTACATGCCCAATTGCAAACTTTGACTTTATCTCCTCTAGAATAGTCAATTAATTCTCCAAGAATTATAAATTGCAATTTTAATACTTCTTAAATCTAAAATTAGATTTATGACAAGTATATTAAATTAAGCATTAAAGTCATCATCACATAAATCTTCCAAAGATTTTATGCTCTACTTATTTTGCTTAATTTTGGGCGTAAGGTATAATAAGTTATTTTATCAAATAAAGTAACCTATTATTTATTCCCAATTTGAAAATTAAATCATTTAAAATATTTTAATCCCAGATTATATTTTAAATATCCAACTTTTCAATTTCTCTTGATTACAATAGTCCAACTATTTAATCAACGATTAGTGGTACTATATATATTATAATGATTATAATAGTCCAACTATATAATCAAATATAATCCAAATTAATTAACCTCAATTACATTGATTACTATAATCCAATTATAAAATCAACTGTAAACTGAAATTAATTAATTCAAATATATTGATTAATATAATCCAATTATATATAATCAAGTATAATACAGTCCAACTGTTTATTAAAACAACATAAAATATTAGTCCAACTAACACTTTTGATTAACATGACGAGTAAATATGATGAGCGCGTTAGCGAGTATTGAACGAATATTGCAAATTCAATTCTTGCCTCCCACTATTTTTCGTCGAGCCTCTAACCCTCTGTCGAGTACTCGGGAAACCGTGTTTCCTAGTGGGCTAGGATCCCGTTAAATATCACACAATCTTGACTTTGGCCAACAAATTGTATGATAATTAACTAGGTAGATCTCTAAGATCAATTGGATCCAATCCAATTCCTAGATCCAGTAGGTGGACATCCAAGTCCTAAACATATATCATATATATGCCTATATATCCAATATATACCCTAACCTATTTCCTCTGAATCAACTAGGCCTTGGCTTTGGCACAACAAACCTAGTGATCCCAGTCAAGCGTGGACCCATTGACCATGGAAGCTTCGTAATCAATGTCGTTGGACAAGAAGTGGTCTTGACTTTGGCCAACAAACCACAACTTGGACAAGACACCAATATGGAACAAAGCCTCGTGATTCAAACACTTCTTCGACGGACAAGGGCTTGACTTTGGCCAACAACCCATGCCAATCTAGGATCTTGAGCAAGAATCACTCAATGGAAGGAAACGCATGATATTTGATGAGGGCTTTTTCGCGTGCAAATTGGCAACCAATTTATTATCTTTGTTAAGGTCTCATCATCATACACACCCTTAAACATGCATTCTAAACACATAATAAAGCGCGTATGTAAAATAATAATGATATGCGGATGGATACTTTTACACATTGATCCTAGATCAAATCTCTCCATTTCTCTCTCCCGCTAGCACTGTACTTTTCTTCTACCCGTTACACTACACTTCTAAAGAAACCTCATTTACTTTGAGGGGAATAGGTGAGAAGAGAATACAAAGAATAAGGAGGTGATAAGGCTGGACACGCAGGTCCAATTTAATAAATCGAATTTATTACAACAATTTCCAAAATTGCCCCACCAATCTAATATCCATCCGATATACATTATTCATGCATCACAACCATGTATTCACTCAAGCATGTTATTAATCAATCTAATCCAATTAATTAATCTGATAATTAGTGATCATCCAATGTTCAAACAACGATTTGATTTTGTTCGAGTCAAACTCGTTTTTGCGAATAAGTACTCAAAGTACGAATTCCCGAATTAAATTAAACTACACAATTAAATCCAATTCAATTTGTATTTAATTCTAATTCACTATTTAATTCCAAATTAAATAACACACTTTATAATAAACCCTTTTCGACTTAAATTCCAAATTTAATCGCTACGGGTCTCAAAGCCCGATTAATATCCAATATTAATTTAATTAAAGTCTAATGGGCTTTTAATTAATTTCTTAAGGCGTGGTCTTTTGGTCAACTCGGGTCAAACCCGCAACCAAAGTCCAATCCGGGATTTACCCCATAAGCCTTTAAATTAATTTTGGCCCATTAGGCCCAATTAAATCTTAAAGGTCCATTATGTCGGCATTTGGGCTTTATGGAAGCGGTTTTGGGCCCAATTGGATCCAACCAATTTTGCCTAAAACAAACTTTGTACAACAAAGCCCAATAAGCCCAATAACAACAATTCAAGCTCAATTTCCAAAATTAGCCCAATTAATTAAATTACACAAATCCAATTTCGCAATTTAATTACCTAAAGTGTATATCATGATTAATCACCCAATTAACATTTCTAAAACATCAATTCATACAATTAATCATGCTCATTTTCATCATCATCACATGTCCAACACATTTTGATTAAAATCAAACCCATATACATGCTACTTAAGTCTCGGCCAAGGGGATTTTAATGTCCAACTTTAAACCCAATCCAATTGAATCCAAATCAACATTAAATCAACATCCCCAATTGTTTTCAAGTCATCCAATGAATCAAAAAACAAAATACCAAGACAATAAGGGCACTTCATCAATTCGGCCAACACAAGCATTTTGGGGAAATTTGTTCCAAACATAATTTCATCAAATTGATCCAATCAATTATCAATTAAAACATATTCAAGCATACTTAATCATCCAATTTCATAATTACATGCTCAATTCATTTTACCCAATTTCATGCTTAATAACATACTTGGCAATTTGGGGATTTTACGTCCGATTCGAATTCAATCCAATTGATTCCGCAATCGACATCAAATCATCATCCCGAATGATTTCCAACACATCCAATTGTCAAAAATCAAAAATCCCAAGACATTAAATTATTGTTAAATTCGGCCAAGGTGATAATTTGGGGAAAAAATTCCAAACAATTATTTCAACAAATTGATCCAATCAATCCTCAATAATAACACATTTAAGCATACAAATCAATCCAATTTAATTATCATGCTCAAAATCAAATTTGCCCAAATTTTAGCCCTAACTTTTTCATGCTTTTAACCTAAGCTCTTGATGCCATTGTTGGAGTTTCTATAGGTCCCAAGATCAAAACTCAAGCATGAAACACAAGTGAATACAACGACGAAGTTGCGGAATACTTACATCGAGCGGTTGAGCGACGAATTGGGCAACAAAAAGAGCTCACTGCCCTTCATGAACTGCTCACGCAGTAGCAGCAAAAACACAGCCACTGGTTCGGTTTTGGTCACCAAAATCAAGCTCCAAGCTTTCCGAATGGTTCCCAACTCATGGGTATACTTCCCTATCACCTTCGCATTGATCTCGGAGTGTGCTAGCACTCTTGTTTTGCCAAAAAACACACTTGCTTCCCTCCATTTTCGTTCACTGTTTTTTGGCAATCAGAAAACCGAAAATGGTGTGTGAGAGAGGAAGAAAGATGAAGAGAGAGAGGAGGGAAAAATGTGTCTCCGTTTTGGTGTGTGTAATTTGTATCATCTAATACACATGAAATGAATTTCCATTTCATTTCACACACATTTGGCTTTAATTGCCAACCACACACATCACTCATCACATCAAGTCACTCAATCAAGTTGTCAAGTCACATCACTCAAAGTGACAAGTGATTTGACGCTTGATGCGACTAATGATTTGACGCTGATTTGACTTGCGTGCCGCATTCGAATTCGAAATGCGAATGCGCTCGCAAATAATCTCGGGCTCGGATTCGCTAATTCTAAATTAACGAATTTTCTTGCGTCGTAATTAAATGATTACGCCTAGCGAAATCACTATTCACGTCGCTAACGAATTAATTCTAATTATTCGCTTCGCCCGAATTAAAATCTAATTTTAATTCCGCGTCGAAATCCAATTTCATTTAATATATCAAATATATTAATTCTTCGATTAATTCCAAATTAATCATTCTCTCTCTTTAATTGATATTTTATCCCAGATAAAATATCTCCGCAATTAATCCCAGATTAATTTTCTCTCTCATCATATTAATCCCAGATTAATAAAAGTGCGAGTCATACGTCATCGGTGAATCTTTGGGAAGCGACCCATGAGATCCCCGGATATATTGGCAGTCAAATCGGTCGTCGGACTATCCGAACACGTAAGTACCAAGTACTACGTTTTACCGATTTACTAGACAAGGTTGGCTTCTAGCAAAGCACCAAGTCTTCCCAATTCTCCGGACATATTCTTATAAGAATATTTAAGATCTGTATCAAGCGTAGTATACCAATTGTATTGTGTGTATCCGCCCAGTATCGGATAGTCACGTGCTAGGGCTGGGGCTGGATAAGTGTCTACCCCGTCCGAAGCACATATCGGATGTCTGGTAACATAGTCTCTATAATCGGATATTCATGACCTGGTCACAATATCCCGATTGGTTGCGCAACACTCAAGAGCACTAGTACCGTATCCTGCGTGACATCATCTCCACTATGACTGAAGAGATACTTCCGTCTTGAAATCACACCCAATACACTACGACTCTCTGATAAACCCAGAAGTGGTGTACGCAGAACCGGTTAAAGCCCTGTACCACCAAGACCAAAGTCTATCGATTATCGTAAGTATTATCGATGTAAGTCTCAGGTTAAGACTATACACACCTACCTTGATTTCGGCCTCCCATAGACACATAGTCATAATACTAATGGGATTCCGAGGGGTCTATCCAGAGCGAAGCTGTTTCCCGTACCATCGGTGAAACACAACCTCCTATCGCACTTGCATAAGTATCCAATACTTATATATATGAGAACTATGCCGTTGTGCCCTCACAACGTGCACAAGTACAATACTAGCCTATTCCGCATTATCGATGTCCTGTCTCGATAATACTCCGGCTAGGGATATTTAATGATTAATCCTTCGTGGATTGATACTGTCTCATATCATTCTCAATCCAGGAACTAATCATATGGACCTCTCTTCATTTATACATCTATGGTGATCTAATCACAAATGATGAGAGTGCAATTTCCTTGTCACATAGTTAATTTGTACAACAACACCATGATCTGTACAAATAGTGATGCTATGGGTCATATTATCCAACAAAGAGGCTCACGGCCCTGGAGAGGATTTTTTAGTGTTTTTCATTTCCACATGTGTTACAATTGTGTAGAGTGAAGAGAGAGAAAGTCTTTTTGGTTTTTGTTAAAGGGTTTTAACCCTTTTACCCAAAACCATGTAGTTTGGGGTAAGTTTGTTTGTCACTAGTGACTAGTAGAGGGCAGAAAATATCGCATAGCCTTGTTTTGGCTATTAAGGCAATTGTCCATTCCCAATACCAAGCCCACATTTGGACATAAACTAAGTGTTGGAATATGGGCATAAATGCCAACCACTTTTCAACCACCTTCACTTTAACATGTGTGAAGTCACACACCATTTTGAATCAAAACCAAAATATCTCATTGTCACATAGTTAATTTGTCAACAACACCATGATTGTACAAATAGTGACGCTATGGGTCATAATTGTCCAACAATCTCCCACTTGGCCTATAGCCAGTCACTCGAGTGTCATACACCCGAACTATGTACGGTTCGCTCAAACTGCTGAGGAAAGGCTTTCGTCAGCGGATCTGCATGATTATCGTCTGATGCGATTTATACGATCATCACATCGTCACGATGTATTCCGAACGAATCAGATGAATAGTCGAAGTATATATCTGGATCGTTGATGAGACCAGCTCAGCTGCTAATAGAACTATATCTAATCTAATTAGATTTGTTATCGACCTAGATGGCTTCTACTGCTGCCTCAGCTGCAGCAATAACCCGCATTTGTTGTTTATTTGGTAACAGTATCTTGCTTGGAAGATTTCCAGCTCACTGTTTCGTTATTCAAACTGTATAGTACCGTTATTGTTATCGGTTAGGAAACTTGCAGTAGTGATCCCAGTCACTTCAAGTTCTCCTTCTCCATAGTTTAAGACATCATCCTTAGTTCTATAAGATACTAACAGATGTTCTTAATATCAATCTAGTGACTATAACTTGGATTGACCTGTTTGTGACTCCATATGCTCAAAGTGTATGAGACACCAGGTCATGTACATTTTTCAATGTACGAGTTCTCGGAGAGTGTTAACAACTTTAAATCTATCCCAGTAGATCTTTATTCCTAGAATAAGGGTTGTTTCTCCCAAGAATTCTACGGAGAATTTTCATAGAAGCCAAGCTTTCACCACCAAGCGATTGTAATATGGGAATATCATTTCCAAGAAATGACATATCATCATTATTTAGGACAGTCACTTTCAGTGCGCTCCCACTAACCTCCTTATATACACAAGAATCATTTCTCATTTTGGATTAAATCATAAACTGTTATGATTACATCAAAACGATAATTCCAAGAACATAATGTTTGTTTCAATCCAAACATGGAACGAATAACCTGCAAACCTTGTTTGCTAGTTTTGGTACGACAAAACCGTCAGGATGTAATAAACATCCTCCAAAAAGGTTTCTGTTTAGGAAAGCAATTTTGACGTTTAGCTGCCATATTTCATGAATGAAACATGCAGCATCAGCAAGCATTATCCAAATGGATTTATCCATGGCAACAGGTACATGGTTTCGTTGTAATCGACACAATGTTGATAACAATACCTTTTCGCTACAAGCCTAGCTTAGTACGTTGGTATGTTTCCATCCATGTATGTCTTCCTTGAAGACTTATATAGTACCAATAGGCACAATGCCTTGCGGTACAACAACCAGTGTCCAAACATAGTTGTTATACATGGAATCCATTTCGGACTCATGGCACTTTGCCATAATAGGGAGTCGATACCTGATATCACTTCCTCATACGTAGTCAGTTCGTATTCCTCAATAAGATTGACATCTTTATGAGGTGAGATCAGAAACTTATACCCCAGGTTGTTTTCTGACTCTCTCCGACCTACGTTGTTCTTGTGTATTTAAAGATTATTGGTATAGCTTCATCCTTGATGAACTGTTTGTGTTCCAATAAGGACTTGGTGCCTTGAACAGTATAACCCCGATTTGTTATCGAGTTTTACTATCCTCCCATTTACCACTGCATATCGGTATTCCTCTTAGGAAAACCGCATGGTGAGCAACAATTAAATTGTTCTCTAGTGAGTTGTATAGGTACTACACTTTGGTTTCCTTAGGATAACCAATTACATTAGGCATTTATCCAATTTGGGATCTAGTTTGGTATCATCCAAAGTATGCCTAGCATTCCCAAATCATCAAGAGTGAGAAGCCCAGTTTCTTTCCTGTTCATATCTAATATGAAATCTGTCAAACAGATTTTCATGGAACCTTATTCAAATAAGTATTGCACTGTTAAATGCTTATCCCTTTGAAGGAAAATGGTAGCTCAGAGCGACTCATGATTAACCTTATCATGTCTAATAAAATTGGTTTCTCCGTTTGGACACACCGTCAAATTGACGTGTTCCATGAGGAGTCCTCATTGAAAGAATACTATACTATTTCAAGTATTTCATCATGGTCAAACCGTGATGGTTTTAATACTTTAGCCGATCTGTTCGTCTATTTCGTGTCGAAACTCTAAAAGTTTCTGATTTGTGTTCTTCAAAAGAAACACAACAACCATAACGTGATGCCACATCCGTAAAGGTCACGAAATATTCATATCCACCTTTAGCCTAGCTAGACATGGGCCCACTTATGTCACTATGAACAAGGGCTAACAGATCGGTTGCACTTATACTTTTACCAAGTAAAGGTGTTTTTAGGTACTTTGCCCAATAACTAGATTCGTAGACTTCATTTGAATGGAATCAAATCCGTCCTAGTATCCACTCTTCAAAAGTGTGGATATACGAGTCTTGTTTGATTGTGTCCCAGACACACTGCCACAAATAAGTCTCATCTGATCAAATCAGTTGGAGCTATTTGTTGTCATGTTATATGTTTGAGATTTATTATATTCAAAATATAAATACTGTTATTCACATCTAATGTGTTTATCTCAATATCATCTTTATAAAATAAAACACTTTAGTGTTCTAGAATATAAAGGTGTACTCGCAAAGAGTTATACTCGATATAGAGATAATGTTTCTAGTCAAACTAGTTACATTATAACAGTTTCCTAATTTAAGTACAACACCTGAAGGGTAGTTCCTAAACTTAGGTATCTGCAGTAAAACAACGACTTTCGTCCCGTTTCCGATTCGCAGATTAATTCTCAATTGAAGTCAGTATCCTGCTCATAGCAGATTTGCACATCAATGCATATTTATGTATCACACTTAGTATTTAAAATCCAATTTTAATACTAGTAGTGAACATATTTATGACAACATATTTGAAGTCAGAGCCTTGCTCGTCTTCAATTCCTTCATTTCTGCTTTGTCCATACGACAGTCACGCTTCAGTGATCCCATTTGCAACTTTAAGCATACATCTTTGGATATGTCCTTTGTCTTCCTAGAAGACAGTAATGATTTTGCCTTTGCCATTTCTATATCCTAGAAGCCTTTGGCCAAGCCTTGGGTTCTAGAATATCGAAGTAAGGTGCGCCTTGCGCTACTTGCCTTATTGCAAACTTTGGCTTTATCTCCTTGAGAATAGCCATTAACTCTCGAAGAGTTATTAATTGCAATTTAATACTTCTAAGATCTAAGAATAGATTTATGAAGATCCTTCAATTTCTTCATTATACTTTAAGGATCTAATCCTTAGTTCTGATTAGGAAATAAGGAGTCTTATGGCAAGCATAATGGATTAAACATAAAGTTATCATCACATGAATCTTCCAAAGATCATGCTCTACTATTTGCTTAACTCTGGCTTAGGCCTAAGATGTTATTTTATCAAATAAAGTAACTTCTTAGTTTCAGGACTATCTTGAAATTTATTCCCAATTTGAAAATTAAAGTCGTCTAAAAACATTTTCCTTAAGATAATGTTTTAAACACTAATCTTTCAATTTAATCTTGATTCTAATAGTCCAACTATTTAATCAACGATTTCAGGTACAATCTAATGTAATGATTACAATAGTCTAACTATATAACTTATTACAATTTTATTGGTTAAAATCAAATATATATTGATTACTATAATCAAATATATAATCATTATAAATGATCGGTAAAATTCAAATATATTGATTACTATAATCCAATTATATAATCAACTATAAATGAAGGGGTTTGAATACAGTCCAACTGTTTAATTAAAACAACAATAAAGATTAGTCCAACTAATATATAATTTATTTGACGAATGATATTTGATTGAGCGCGTATGGCAAGTAACTAACGAATATTGCAAATCTAATACTTGCCTCCCATATTTTTCTGCGAGCCTCTAACCCTCTGTCGAGTACTCGGGGAACCATGTTTCCTAGTGGGATAGGATCCCGTTAAATAACACACAATCTTGACTTTGGCCAACAAATTGTATGATACTTAACTAGGTAGATCTCTAAGATCAATTGGATCTCATCCAATTCCTAGATCCAGTAGGTGGACATCCAAGTCCGAAACATATATCTTATATATGCCAATATATCAAATATATACCTAACCTTTTCCTCGAATCAACTAAGCCTTGGCATTGGCACAACAAACTTAATGATCCCAGTTAAGGGGAACCCATTGACATGGAAAGCTTCGTAATCAATGTCGATGGACAAGAAGTGATATTGACTTTGGCCAACAAATCACGACTTGGACAAGACACCGATATGGAACAAAACTCTCATGATTCAAACACATCCGCAATTGACAAAGGTCTTGAATTTGCCAACAAACAAATGCCAACTTTGGATCTTGAGTAAGAATTACTCAACGGAAGAAGGAAAAACGCTTAATTTGTTTTGAGGGTTTTTCGCGTGCAAATTGGCAACCAATTTATTATCTTTGTTAAGGTCTCATCATCATACACCCTTAAAATGCATCTAAATACATAATAAAACGCGTATAAATAAATAAATTAATAATGATATACGGATAGATATGTCACAAATTGTTCCTAGAACAAATCACTCCTTCCTCTCCCCGGCTAGAACTATTCTAACTTCTACCCAATTACAAAATACAATAAAGAAACCTCATTTACATTGAGGGGAATAGGTGAGAAGAGAATACATACAAGAGAAAGGAGATAAAAGGCTAGACACGTAGGTCCAATTAATAAATTCTAAACTTATTACAACAATTTCCAAAACTGCCATTGCCCTTCTAATATCCATCCGATATGCATTATTCATAAAAACATTCATGTATTCATACAAATCATGTTATTCAATCAATCTAATCCAATTAATTAATCTTTGAATAATGACCATATAATGTTCATACAACGATTTGATTTGCGTGAGTCAAACTCGTTTAAGAATAAATACTCAAAGTAAGTATTCTTGAATTATATTGAACTACAACTTTAAATCCAATTTTTATATTCAATACTAATTCCAATTAATTCCAAATTAAATATTTACACTTATTTACAAGCCTCAAAGACTTGGATTCCAAATCCATCTCAATGGGTCTCAAAGGCCCAATAACATCCATTGTCATTTTAATTAAGTCCAATGGGCTTTTAATTAATTCTTAAGGCATGGGCTTTAGCCATAATGGGTCAAACCCAAAATGCCAAGGCCCAATAGGAATCACCATATTGCCTACAAATTAATTTAGGCCCATTTGGCCCAATTAAATTCTTTAAAGGGCCAAGTGATGTATTTGGACTTTATGGAATTGGCTTTGGGCCCAATTGGATCCAATCCAAAAGTCCAAAACCAAACTTAGTCAAAACAAGCCCATTAAGCCCAAATACACACTTTTAGACCATTACATAATTAAAGGCTTATTAACATAATTATAATATTCTAAATATCACAATTATTTTAATTAAAGTGTATTAGCCATGATTAATTAATTAAACTCAATATTTCCAAAATACCAATTAACTTAATTAATCATGCTTAATCCATCAATTCATGCTTAACACAAATTGAAGCCAAAACACATCATTTCATGCTCAACACAAATTGAATCCTAAATTCATCATTCCATGCTCAACATGCTCTTTGATTTAACATAAACATTATTGACTTTGATTATAATCTAATCAAACCAACAAAAAACATTTAAAAATACATTTAAACACATCATTTTATGCTACAAAAATCAAAAAAATCTGCAGTCCAAGACAGAAGAAGCATTCGGCCACCTTAAGGAATTATAATTTTTTTTGATCCAATCAATTTTTCTCAAATATAATCATGCACAACTCTAAGTTAACATATCTAAGCATGCTCAAAGCATCAATTTGAAGAAATCATGCTCAAAACACAAAGCCCCAAATTTTAGTCTCATGAACCCTAAAATTTCATGCTTAAAATTGGCTCTGATACCATTGTTAGTGTTCCGAACATGCCAAGGATCTAATAAGCATGAAAACATGTTCATAAATTCAAAAATAAGTTGCGGAATTACTTACATGAAGGACTTGAGCTTTAAAATTTTGAGAGGAGATCTCCAAGATCTAAGCTTTAAGTGATGATTCCAACTCTTGAAGTAGTTTCCCTATCACCTTAGTTGATTTCTCCAAGTGCTAGTTTTGTTGATTTTGCAACAAAATCAAAGAGATGAAGGAAAGAGGCTCACGCCCATGGAGAGGATTTTTTTAGGGTTTCTCATTTCCAAAATGTGTTACAAGTGTGTAGAGTGAAGAGAGAGAGAAGGCTTTTTGGTTTTTGTTAAAGGGTTTTACCCTTTTACCCAAAACCATGTAGTTGGGGTAATTTGGTTTCACCTAAACTAAGTGGTTGGAAAGTAAGTGGTTTTGGCATAAATGCCAACCACTTTCCAACCACCACTTCACATGTGTGACATGTGTGAACTGGGCCCCACCATTTTGAATTCAAAACTCAAAATATATCTACGAACATTTACCGCGGCTCGGTTCCGTTAATCCGATTAAACAAACTTTGTCGCTAAATAATTAAATCTAATTTAATTAAATAATGATGCCTCGTAAATATATTACGAATGTCGTTTACGAATTAATTCTAAATTAATTCGTTCGTTCGCATTAAAGTCCGACTTTAATTTCGTAACGAAATCCAATTCATATTTATATATTCGATATATTAACTTTAGCCCATACAAATAAATTAAATAGAAAAATCAAATTAACTATTAAATTTATTTTACCGATTAATTCCAAATAATCGCGTTCTCTCTTTTCCGAACACATTTAATCCCAGATTAAATAATACCTCAATTAATCCCAGATTAATTTTCTCCATCTTAATTAATCCCAGATTAATTTTCTCTCTTAATTAATCCCAGATTAATTCTAATTTAAATCAACTGTCATCGGTGAATCTTTGGGAAGCGACCCAAAAAGATCCCTGGATATGTTGGCAGTAAATACGGTCATCGGATTATCCAAATACGTGCGTACCTCGTACCATATGCTTACTGATTTACAAGACATGGTTGGCTTCTAGGAAAGCACCGTGCCTACCCAATTCTCCAGAAATATTCTTACTGGAATATATAATCTATGTCAGGCGTAGTATACGTAGTATTGTGTATTGCGATCCAGTATCGAATGCCATGTGCTAGGCCTGGGGCTGGAATGTGTCTGCCCCGTACGAAGCACATGTCGGATGTCTGGTAACTAGTCTCTATAATCGGATGAACATGACCTAGTCATATCATCCCGATGACTGCAGTACTTAAGAGCACTAGTTCCGTATCCTACGTGACATCATCTCCACTATGACTGGAGTGATACTTCCGTCTTGACATCACACCCAATACACTACGATTCTCAATATACCCAGCAGAGGCGTACACAGAACCGGTTAAAACCCTGGACGACCAAAACCAAAGCATTTTGATTGTCGCAAGTATTAGCGGTGCAAGTCTCAGGTTAAGACCAAATACACCTACCCTTATGTCGGACTTCCATAGACACATAGTCATACTACCAATGGAATTCCGAGGGGTCTATCCAGAGCGAAGTTATTTTCCGTACCATCAGTAAACACAACCTCCTATCACACTTGCATAAGTATCCAATACTTAAATATATGAGAACTATGCCGTTGTGCTCCCACAACGCGCACAAGTGTAATACTAGTCTATTCCGCATTATCGATGTCCAATCTCGATAATACTACGACTAGGGATTATATAATGATTAATCCTTCATGGACTGATACTGTCTCATATTATCTCAATCCAGGAACTAATCATAGGGACCTCCTATCATTTATACATCTAGGTGATCTAATCACAAATGATAAGAGTGCAATCTCCTTGTCACATAGTTAATTTGTACAACAACACCATGATCTGTACAAATAGTGACGCTATGGGTCATAATTGTCCAACATGCGGGCGCACTCGCATTGCGAATTTAAGTGCGGCCCACAAGTCACATCTAGCGTCAAATCACTAGTCAATCGATTGATGTGATGTCTAGTCACTTTGAGTGATGTGACAACATGTCACTTGTGATTGATGGTGGTAGTTGGAAAGCATTTAATGCAAATTTGGAGCCAAAACTTTGGTTGAATTTTTAAAAGGCTAATACCAAATTTTGGTAATAGATTTTATTATTATTTTTGGAAAACAAAATAAGAAATACATCTCATCTCTTTCTCTCCCATGGATTCGGCCAAGGGCAAAATTCTTTCTCCCTTTTGTTCTTCAAAATGCCGTGAGCATGGTAGAAGCAAAGTGATGATTTTGTTGCAAAATCAAGAGTGCTAGCACACAAAGGGGTCATCCTAAGGTGATAGGGAACCGATTTCATGTGCATGGAATCACCATAGAAAGCTTGGAGCTTGGAGATTCATCAATGGAGGACCATGACCGAAATTTGGAGGAGCACAAAAAGTACACTGCCGTGAGCACCTCGGAGGAGAGCTTGAAGTTTTTGTGTTCGTCGCAAAAGCCATTCAATGTGAGTATGATTCCGCCATTCTTCATTGAGTATTCACACATATTTATTGCTTGAAATTGATCCTTGGGACCTTAGAGAAACCCAACAGTTGCGGGGGTTTTGGGCCAAGGAAGATTTTGAAACAGAGGTCCAACGAGCAAACCTGAAGCTAAGCAAACGAATTAAATCCAACAAGGTATCAATTTCTGACTCTTTCCTTCCGATGTCCATTTCCCGTGACTTCCGCGACTTAAAAGGTAGTGCCTCCGCACGAGGCTCATCATCGGGACTTATATGCAAAAATGCAGTGCCTACAATGAGCGGAAAATATATCAATATTTACCGCCCATTTTACTTAATATTTTGTTTAGTTTCTCGGGTTTGATGAACGTTTTGATGTGTTTTAGTTTATTTTGCAGATAAAATAATATTGGGACATAATGAAATCATTTAGGATGAAATGTGGGTCAGATAAGGGTAAAAATTGGACTTGACATATTAATTTTGGAGATTGGAAACTTGAAAGGGCGTTTTAACGAAGTGCAGTTTTGGAAATTCCAATTTTGCGCATATGTCATATTTTGGGCAAAAAATCATTTTATACTCCGATATCGGATTCAGCTGATTCAAGTTCCAGATTAAAGAAGACTCAACGATCTACAACTTGGAAAGACAAAAGAATTTCGAATTCTGAAGCTTTCATGCCCGAAATTGATGAACCATCCAGAAGTGTGTTGTATGTAATTATTAAAGTCATTTTCAATCATTTTCAAAGCAAAAAATAAATTAATAAATAAATAATAAAAATTATCAAATCACCACCAAACATGATAAGCAATTAGTGGAGCAATTAATAATGGATTTTGTGGAGCAATTAGTGGAGTAATAATAGTGGAGCAATTAATAATGGATTTCATGGATGATTTGATGGAGGCAAAATTTTGCCTATAAATACCAAGCCATTTCATTTGTAAATTCATACTGTCTTCTAAGGAATTCCTTAAGAATACTAAGAATATTGTATCTTGTTTGTTTATTTATAGCTTTCAGTAATTAATTTCCGCTTTCGCACTTTCTTTTATTTTACTTTTCAGTTTTTACTTTCCTCAATTTACTTTTACGCACAATATTTTTTTTTTATTTTCAGTTTATACTTTTCAGTAATGATGAGGTAACTCACCTTTACTGGGGTAAAAGGTAAAACTTTTATTAATAATATTTAGATTAATCTCCCTTAATTATAATATATAAACTAGTTAAAACCTGACTTAATGAGAATACCGCTATATTGGTCAGTTGGTAATTATTTAAATTGGTTTTAACCTGACTAAACTGGATACAGCCTGATTGGTCGGTTGGTAATTTATTATTAATTTGAATTAATCTGGATATCGCCTATATGGTTGGTTGGTAATTATCATGCAAAGTTAATATATTATATTAAGGAGATATCTAAAATAGAAGTAATAAAAATGGATCATTTTTACCTCGACATTTTCTTTTATTTTACTTTTACTTTATTTACTTTTCAGCAATTTACTTTCAGTATTTACTTTTAGCAATTTACTTTTCAGCAATTTACTTTTCAGCATTTACTTTCAGTAATTTACTTTTCAGCAATTACTTTTTAGCATTTAATTTTCAATATTTAATTTCAGCATTTACTTTCCGTCATTTACTTTTCAGCAATTTACTTTTCAGCAATTTACTTTATGTATTTTATTTTATTTAAGTTTTTACTACACGTAAATATGTGTAGTAACTAAGCCAGTTATCTAGGGTTGTGGTGAATTCTAATATCAACGGTTATAAGGGGTTATTTTATAGTTTGGGTAATTTAAAGGTTTACTTATTAAGTCTTAAGTTTAATGCGTCTTTTTAATTGGCCACTAATAAGATTGATCTGGTAAATCTAAAATAAACTTGACAAAGGAATTTTAGGTTTCAGCCTTAGACTTAATAGCCCACGATCTTCCTTAAGGATAGATAACTCTTTAATAGATTTCCTTACAGGATAGACATATACCTGTCGGGCGGGGGTAGCCATAATTGGAACTTAATATTAATGAATCCATGTAATTTGGTTGACATAGACATATGGTTCAATTGGGTTATACTGGGTATTTGCGTCTGACCATCGACAGAGGCTTTCGAATAATTTCGTTTTCCAGGTTAATAAACAGATTTATTACACAAACATGAAATAACCACTTCATCTTTTAAAAGATATTAGAAAGATTCACAACCCTAGATAGTTTCTTAAAATTGAATTTTCTTAAACCTACTTTCGTGCAATTTTATTTACTTGTTTTTAAATTTAGAATCATCACCATTTCAAATCAATCAATCAACTTGTTAGATACCAGTAATCATTTGACCTCATAAAATTAATAGATTAGGTATTAAGTGTTGGAGTTTACTAAGGTCCCAAGGATCAATAAACAAGCATGAAAATTTGTGAATACAATCGAGAAAGTCACGGAATACTCACATCGATCGGTTGAGCGACGCGGGAGGCAATAAAATCGAATTTCTGCTCACAAGGACTGCTCGGCAGTGGCAGTGAAGGAGCTCACTATTTTCGGACTTTGAATCATCTTCCAAGCTCCAAGCTTCATCGTGGTGATTCCCGGCTCATGGGTGGACTTCCCTATCACCTTCGTATGTCTCTCGAAATGCTAGCTCTCTTGATTTTTGCCACAAAAACCAAGCACTTTGCTTCCCTTTCTTCCTTCAACTTCACGGCAAACCAGAAGAAGAACTGCCTTCCATGGGCGTGAGAGAGAGAGAAGAATTGGCTTCCAATTCGTGAGCTAAGAGAGAGAGAAGAAAGTTGTGTATATTAGCTTATTTAATTTCCAAAATCAAATAATAAACATATACCAAAATTGTGTAAAAGCTTTCTAAAAGTCAACTTACAAATTTTGGCTCCAAAAGCATTAAATGCTTTCTATCAACTCTCATCAAATCACATCAATCAATCAATCAATCAATCAATGGTCACATCACTCAAAGTGACATGATTTGACGCTTGATGTGACGCTAGATGCGATTAGCGATTTGACGCTTGATTTGACTTGCGTGCCACACTCGAATTCAAAAAGCGAATGCGCTCGCAAATAATCTCGGGCTCAGGTTCGTTAATTCAAAATTAACGAATTTTCCGTTGCGACGTAATTAAATTATTACGCCTAGCGAAGTCACTATTCACGTCGCTAATGAATTAACTCTAAATTAATTCGTTCGCCCGAATTAAAATCTAATTTTAATTCCGCGTCGAAATCCAATTTCGTTTAATATATCAAATATATTAATTTATCGATTAATTCCAAATTAATCGTTATCTCTCTTTAATTGATATTTTACCCAGATAAAATATCTCCGCAATTAATCCCAAATTAATTTTTCTCTCATCTAATTAATCCCAGATTAATTAAAAGAGCGAGTCATACGTCATCGGTGAATCTTCGGGAAGCGACCCATGAGATCCCATGATATATTGGCAGTAAATTCGGTCGTCGGACTATCTGAACACGTAAGTACCTCGTACTACATTTATAACGAATTACAAGACAAGGTTGGCTTCTAGCAAAGCGCCATGCCTACCCAATTCTCCAGAAATATCCTTACAGGAATAAAGGATCTATATCAGACGTAGTATACATAGTATTGCGTATTTCGATCCAGTATCGAATGATCACATGCAAGGCCTGGGGCTGGTACAGTGTCTGCCCCGTACGAAACATATATCGGATTACGAGCAACTAGTTTCTTTAATATCGGATAATCATGACCAAGTCATATTATCCCGACGGTTGCAACCTTTTTTTTAGAGAACCAGTTCTGTATCCCTACGCGATCATCATCTCCATATGACTGGAGTGACACTTCCGTCTTGACATCACACCCAACACACAATATACCCAGCATTGGCGTACACAAAACCTGTTAAAGTCCTGGACGACTGCAACCAAATTATATTGATTGTCGCAAGTATTAGCGGTGCAAGTCTCAAGGTAAGACCAAATACACCTACCCTGATTTGGGACTTCCATAGACACATAGTCATACTACCAATGGAATTCCGAGGGGGTCTATCCAAAGCGAAGCTGTTTCCCGTACCATCGGTAAAACACAACCTCCTATTACACTTGCATGAGTATCCTATACCCAAATATATGAGAACTATGTCGTTGTGCCCTCACAACGCGCACAAGTGTAATACTAGTCTTTTACGTAGTTTGATGTCCAATCTCGATAATACTCTGACTATGGATATTTAATGATTTATCCTTCGTGGATTGATACTGTCTCATATCATTCTCAATCCAGGAACAAATCATAGGGACCTCCTATCATTTATATATCTAGGTGATCTAATCACAAATGATAAGAGTGCAATCTCCTTTGTCACATAGTTAATTTGTACAACAACACCATGATCTGTACAATAGTGACGGTATGTGTCATAATTTCCAACAATCTCCCACTTGGCTTATAGCTAGTCACTCTAGTGTCTAACACCCGAACTATGTACGGTTGGCTCAAACTACTGAGAAAAGGCTTTCGTCAGCGGATTTACATGATTATCGTCTGATGCGATTTATTCGATCATCACATCGCTACGATGTATGATCCGAACAAATCAGATGAATATCGAAGTATGTATCTGGATCGTTGATGAGACCATTAATTCTTTAGCCTGTGCTCAAGCCTAGCTCAGCTGCTAACAAAATTATATCCAATCTAATTAGATTTGTTGTCGACCCAAATGGCTTCTATGGCCGCCTTCAACTGCAGCAATAACCTGCATTTGTTGTTTATACGGTAACAATATCTTGCTTGGAAGATTTCCAGCTCATTGTTTCGTTATTCAAACTGTATAGTACCGGTTGCAACTTACAGTCGTTTAATCGGTTAGGAAACTTGCAGTAATGATCCCAGTCACTTCAAGTTCTCATTCTCCATAGCTTAAGACAGCATCCTTAAATCTCTGAGATACTAACGGATATTCTTAACCTCAATCCAGTGACTATCACTTGTATTGGCCTGTTTGTTACTTCATATGCTCAAAGCGTATGAGACACCAGGTCGCGTACATTTTTCAATGTACGATTTCTCGGAGATTTTTTTCGAAAGCCAAGCTTTCGCCGATTGTTATTATGGGAATATCATTTCCAAGAAATGACATATTATCATTATTTATATAGGACAGCCACTGTCAGTGCGCTCCCACTAACCCTCTTATATACACAAGAATCATTTTCGTTTTGAATTAAATCATAAACCATTATGATTACATCAAAACGATAATTCTAAGAACCTAATGCTTGATTCAATCCAAACATGGATCGAATAACCTGCAAACCTTGTTTGCTAATTATGGTACGACAAAATCGTCAGGATGTTGTAAACATCCTCCAAAAGGTTTCCTTTTCAGGAAAGCGATTTTCCCGTTAGGCTGACATATTTTATAAATGAAACGTGCAGCTTCAGAAAGCATTATCCAAATGGATTTACCATGGCAATAGGTAAAAGGTTGAATCGTAATCAACACAATGTTGATAACGATACCTTTCCGCTAGAAGCCTAGCTTTATACGTTGGTATGTTGCCTTCCATGTACTTATTCCTTGAAGACTTATACAATACCAATAGGCACAATGCCTTGTGGTACATCAACTAGTGTCTAAACATAGTTGAATTACATGGAATTTATTTCGGACTCATGACACTTTGTCATAATAGGGAGTCGATACCTTGTATCAATTCCTCATACGTAGTCAGTTCGTATTCCTCAATAAGATAGACATCTTTATGAGGTGAGATCAAAAACCCATACCCCAGGTTGTTTTCTGAATCTCTCCGACATACGTGGTTCTTGTGTATTCGAAGATTAATGGTATAGTTTCATCTTTGATGAACTATATGTGTTCCATTAGGATTCGATGCCTGGAATAGTATTACTCTGATTTTTCACCGGTTTTTACTATCCTCCCACTTACCACTGCATATCGGTATTCCTCTCAAGAAAACCGCATGGTGAGCAACAATTTATTGTTCTCTTGTGAGTTATATAAGTACTATACTTATGGTATCCCTAGGATACCTAAATGGTACTTACCAATTTGGGTTCTTTAGTGTCTGGTATCATCCAAACATATGCCCAGCATACCCAAATATTCAGGAATTAGAAACCTGGTTTCTTTCCTGTTCATATCTAATATGATATCTGTCAAATAGATTTTAATGGAACCTTATTCAAAATAAGTTCTTGCACTATTTATGCGTATCCGTTGAAGTAAATGGTAGCTCAGAGCGACTCATAATTAACCTTATAATGTCTTATAAAATTCGGTTACTCTGTTCGGACACACGTCAAAATGACGTGTTCCGGGAGGAGTCCTCATTGAAAGAATACTATACTCTTTCAAGTATATTAGAAACTTATTGCTTAAGTATTTTCCATTATGGGCTTACCGTGACGGCATAATACTATAGTCGATCTGTTTTTGCTATTTCGCGTCGAAACTATAAAAGTTTCCGATTTGTGTTCTTCAAAGAAACATATAACCATAACGAGATGATGCCACATCCGTAAAGGTCACGAAATATTCATATCCACCTCTAGCCTAGCTAGACATGGGCCACTTGCTTCACTATGAACTAGGGATAACATATTGGTGGCATTTGCACTTTTACCAAGTAAATAGTGTTTTAGGCACTTTACCCAATAAACTAGATTCATAGACTTTATTTGAATATAATCAAATTTGTCCTTGTATCCACTCTTCAAAAGTGTGGATATACGATTCTTGTTTGATTGTGTCCCAGACAACAATGCCACAGTTGTATTTCTTCAGATCAAATCAGTTCGAGCTATTTGTTTGTCATGTTATATATTTGAGATTTATTTATATTCAAAATATAAATACTGTTATTCACATCTAATGTGTTTATCTCAATATCATCTTTATATAATGAAACACTTTAGTGTTCTAGAATATAAAGGTTCACCCGCAGTGGGTTAAACACTGATATAAAGATAATGTTTTTAGTCAAACTAGTTACATTATAACAGTTTCCAAATTTAGGTACGTACCTGATGAGCGGAAAATATATCAATATTTACCGCCCCTTTAACTTAATATTTTGTTTAGTTTCTCAGGTTTGATGAACGTTTTGATGTTTTTAGTTTATTTGGCAGATAAAATAATAATCGGGTCTCAATAAAATCATTTAGGATAAATATGGTCAAATAAGGGCAATTATTGGACTTGATATTTTAATTTTGGAGATTGGAAACTTGAAAGGGCGTTTTGACGAAGTGCAGTTTTGGAAATTCCAGTTTTGCGCATCGTTCGTATTTTGGGCATAACGTTTTACTCAAATATCGGATTGAGCTGATTCAAGTTCCAGATTAAAGACGACTCAAATATCTACAACTTTGAAAGACAAATTAATTTCGAATTCTGAAGATTTCATGCCCGAAATTGAGGACCCCAGAAAGTGTGTAGTGTGTAATTATTAAAGTCATTTTCAATCATTTTCAAAGAAAAAAAAATAAATTAATAAATAATAATAAAAATTATCAAATCATCACCAAACATGATAAGAGATTAGTGGAACAATTAATAATGGATTTGGTGGAGCAATTAGTGGAGCAATTAATAATTGATTTGGTGGATGATTTGATGGAGGCAAAATTTTGCCTATAAATACCAAGCCATTTCATTTGTAAAATTCATACTTTCTTCTAAGGAATTCCTTAAGAATACTAAGAAGATTGTATCTTGTTTGTTTATTTATAGCTTTCAGTAATTAATTTCCGCTTTCGCACTTTCTTTTCTATACTTTTCAGTTTTTACTTTCCGCAATTAACTTTTACGCACAGTACTTTTCTTTCTTTAATTTTCAATTTTTACTTTTCAGTAATGAGGAGGTAACTCCCATTTGCTGGGGTAAAAGATAAAATTTTATGACTAATATTTAGATTAATCTCCCTTAATTATAATATATAAACTAGTTAAAACCTGACTTAACGAGGATACCGCCATATTGGTCGGTTGGTAATTATTTAAATTGGTTTTAACCTGACTAAACTGGATACCGCCTGATTGGTTGGTTGGTAATTAATTATTAATTTGACTTAATCTGGATACCGCCTATATGGCTGGTTGGTAATTATCATGCAAAGTTAATATATTATATTAAGGGAGATATCTAAAATAGAAGTAATAAAAGCGGATCCTTTTACCTCAGCATTTTCTTTTATTCTACTTTTACTTTATTTACTTTTCAGCATTTAATTTTCAGTATTTAATTTCAGCATTTACTTTCATCAGCATTTTACTTTTCAGCATTTACTTTTCAGTATTTATTTTTAGTATTTTACTTTATGTCTTTTATTTTATTTAAGTTTTTACTACCTGTAAATATGTTTCGTAACTAAGCGAATTATCTGGGGTTGTGAAGAAATCCAATATCACCGGTTTATAAGGGTTTAAATTATAGTTTGGGTAATATAAAAGTTTATTTATTGAGTCTTAAACCTAATGCTTTTTATTAACTGGCCATTAATAAAATTGAACTGGTAATCTAAAATGAACTAGACATAGGGATTTTAGGTTTAAGACCTTAGACTTAATAGCCCACGATCTTCCTTGAGGATAGATAACCCTTTAATAGATTTCCTTACAGGATAAATATACCTATCGGGCGGGGGTAGCCATAATTGGAACTTAAACTTAATGAATCCAGATAATTTGGTTGACATAGACATATGGTTCAATTGGGTTAAACTGGATATTTGTGTCTGACCATCGACAGAGGCTTACACATAATTTAGTGTTCTAGGTTAATAAATCAATATATTACCCAACTTTAAGATAACCACTTCATCTTTAAAATGATATTGGAAGAAATCACAACCCTAGATAGTTTTTAATATTAAATTTTCTTAAAATCTACTTTCGAACAATGTTATTTACTTGTTTTTAATTTTAGAATCGTCACCATTTCAAATCAATCAAACAACCTGTTAGATACTAGTAATCATTTGACCTCATAAAATTAATAGATTAGATATTAAGTCCTCGTGGGATCGATATTTTTATACTACTTGAACGATACGTGCGCTTGCGTTATACGTGTGTGTTTACGCCGGTCAAGTTTTTGGCGCCGTTGCCGGGGAACTATTTATCTTTTACTATTAGTTTAGGGGTTAGATACGGTACTTGTATCTAATTTCTTTTTACTTATTGTTTTTGTTTTCTTGTGTTTCAGGTTCTCAGAAACTACATGAGACGAACCAGAAGCTTTGAACTCCGACCGCTTGACCCAGAAATTGAAAGAACCATCAGACAGTTGAGAAGGGAAAGGCGAGAAGGCCAAAAAGCTTTAATCAACATGGAACCTGAACCTTTGAACGTTGCACCACCAATTCTCATTCGAGACAGAACCATTTCGGTGGTTGACAGACTCATTTCCTGTATTGTACTTCCTCCCTTACCAACAAATGCGTGTGACATCAAAACATGCATTCAGATGATTCAGCAGTCAGTTCAGTTCGGGGGGAAAGCAACTGAAGATCATAATTCCCACATCAGCAACTTCCTGGAAGTTTGCGGCACTTTTAACTACAACAGAGCATCAGAAGAAGCAATGAGACTGCGAGTTTTTCCATATTCCCTGAAGGACAGAGCTAAAGCTTGGCTACATTCACTACCAGCAGGTTCTATCACAACTTGGAACACTTTAGCCACCAAATTTCTTGCAAAGTACTTTCCACCAGCCAGAACCGGAAAATTGAGGAATGACATCACATCCTTTGTACAACAAGATTCAGAATCCCTCTGCGAAGCTTGGGAAAGGTACAAAGATTTACTCCGGAAATGTCCTCACCATGAGATTCCAAAGTGGCTACAAGTTCAGACCTTCTACAATGGACTTTCTGGAATAATGAGAACCACAATCGATGCTGCTGCTGGAGGAGCCTTGATGGCAAAAGGAGAAGATCAAGCCTGGGATTTATTGAAGAAATGGCCAACAATAATTCTTTGTGGCCAACAGAAAGGAGCATGATCCAAAAATTACAGAATTTATGAAGTTGGAGCAAACACAGCAGTGAATACCAGGCTGGATCAGATATGCAAATGTCTAGAAACACTTAGCACGCAAGTTGTGAACATCACTGGATCCACAAGTTCACCATATGGAGGAGCACCAGAGTCAAACCAACTTCAAGAATGGTGAATTATGTCAGCAATTTCAACAGACAAGGGAACAATCCATATTCCAACACCTACAACCAGGGTGGAGGAATCATCCCAATTTTTCATGGAGCAACAATTCAGGCCAACAGCAGAACTATCCACCTGGATTCCAGCAACAGAACAAAAGCCAGGAGCAAGCAAATGAACCAGGAATAACAGAAGTGTTGACCCACTTGAAAAAGATAGAAGCAAAACACGACTCTCACGCAGCAAGATATGATTCTATGTTTCAATCCCAAGCAGCATTAATTCAAAGTCAATCTGCTTCTATTAAAGCACTGGAGAATCAAATGGGACAACTGGCAAATGCTCAAAGTTACAGACCGCCAGGTACCCTTCCTAGCAACACAGAGCCAAATCCAAGAAACATGGGGAAAGAGCAATGTCATGCCATCATGTTAAAAAGCGGTACTGAAATTATAAAGATGTTGGAGTCAAAACAGCTGCTGAGGAAGTTCCAAAAGAAACAAAGCAACATATGGAGGAAAAAGAAGCAAAGGAAAAAGAACAGATCACTCCACCTCCACCTTTTCCTCAACGTCTTCAGAAGAACAAATTGGACAAGCAGTTTTCTCGGTTCCTGGAGATCTTCAAAAAGCTGCATATCAACATTCCATTTGCAGAAGCGTTGGAACAAATGCCCACCTATGCCAAATTCATGAAAGATATTCTTTCAAGAAAACGGAGATTGGGAGATTACGAGACAGTAGCATTTTCAGAAGAATGCAGTGCTATCATTCAGAGGAAACTTCCCCCGAAGTTGAAAGATCCTGGCAGTTTCACTGTTCCTTGCGTCATATGAGAACATAACTTTGGTAAGGCTTTATGTGATTTAGGTGCTAGTGTTAACTTGATGCCTTTTTCTATTTTCAGGAAATTACAGATTGGAGAAACAATGCCAACTTCATCTCACTCTCACTGCAACTTGCTGATAGAACGCTCGTATTTCCAAGAGGTGTAGTTGAGGATGTGCTGGTCAAGGTTGACAAATTCATTTTCCCAGCAGATTTTATTGTCCTTGATATGGAGGAAGACGCAGACGTGCCAATCATCATCGGGAGACCATTCTTGGCTACAGGTCGAACCATTATTGATGTACAAAAGGAGAACTAACCATGAGGGTACAGGACCAAGAAGTAACATTCAATGTTTTCAAGGCCATGAATTTCCCAGATGATGAAAAGAAAGAGGAATGTTTCAACTCGATGTGATACACAGTACCATTCAGAACTCTGATGAAAGACAAAGTTCTACTGACAAACTTAAAACATGTCAATTGCCTGTGGAGCCTAAAGATAAAGCATCTTTTGCACTGAAAGAGCCAATTCTTGCTCTACAAGCAACAGAAGAGAAAAAGTTCCACCAGCTCAACGAATTGGAGGAATTTCACAATCAGCCTTTTGAAGATGCCAAATTGTACAAAGAAAAGGGCAAGAAAAACATGATGAGAAGTTAGTGCGCATACAACTGGAACCAGGGCAGAAGGTACTGTTAAACAAATCAAGGGTGAAATTCTTCCCATGGAAGCCAAAATCACGGTGGTCAGGTCCATTTGTGATCACCAAAGTTTTACCAAATAGAGCCGTTGAGATACATGATCCTGACGCTAACAAAACTTTCAAGGTTAAAAACAAGCGGTCAAGCACTACTGGGGAGAATCATTTGAGCGACAAAAAGAAAGTGTTACACTTTCAGATCCAGCTTAACGTTCGAGAAGTCAAGTCTGGCTGACGACTTTAAACTTAGCGCTAGCAGGGAGGCAACCCATGCAATTTTTGTATATATTGTGATTTGGTGTGATTTAATTTTGTGTGTTTAGTTTTTTTGCAGGATAAGACATTTCAAGATGGAAGAAGCTCTCGCAAATCTTCACAAGCAATTTCCTTCTCTCCCTCAAAAATCTCTAATGAAAGTTACAAAGCTCGCTTGGAACGGATGAGGTTACTGACGATCCATGGTATTCCCAATGACATTCGTTGGGTAATTGAAGCACGAGTCCGATTGGCAGGTGAGTCTTCAGACTCTTTTATTTCACATCTGCCTGGTTTTGGAAGAAGCACCTATGCAAAGAAACGAAGAGCTAAGCAAATGTGTGTTTGTTACAAATGGGCACGATTTAATTGCAACACTCGTTGTCGTTCTTTAGGAATGGTGTCTGATAATAGCGAAGACAAAATTAAATTCATTAGGGATGGCTTGAGTAAGGAGTCTGTAGATGAAATATCTTCAACTCTTGAGACGCATCCCAGTGGATATGTTCACATAGCCATTCGCAAATTACATACACAATTCCAAAAGAAAGACAAATGTTAAGTCTCGGGAATCTAACTCAAAAAGACCCTGTTTGCCAATTTATAAGAAAATTGGATGGGAAACTTGTTCCTGACGCATAGACGTCAATCAAGCCCTACTTTTCTTGTAAATATTATATCTCTTTGTCTTTTCTTAATAATTGTAATTTTTTTGTTGTTTTCTTTCTCCGACAGGATCCAGACCTTTTTGACTATCACGATATTATTTCGCTACTAATCGTCCTCTGGAAGATACTTGTGCTATTTTTACTCACCCTTTTCAGGTACTATAAATTCAGCCCGTCATTGCACTTTTGAAGACATCCAGAGTAAAAAATGGAAGCCACTTCAAGAAGACGAGTTGAAAACATTTGTATGTTTTGCGGTAGCACTGTTGGTACTAAACCACAATACATAGAAGCAGCACAGGAATTGGGTCGAGTCTTAGCTGCAAGGAATATGCACTTAATATATGGCGGAGACAATCTCGGACTTATGGGGATTGTTTCAAAGGCCGCACAGGAAGGAGGCAGTCACGTTTTGGGAATCATCCCAAAATCATTGGCAGAGGCAAATCTTATTGAACCATCAAACGGAGAGGAACTGATTGTACCAGGTATGTCTGAACGTCTAGTGGAAATGATTAACTGTGCTGATGCTTTTATTACTTTGCCAGGTGGCTTGGGTACATTGGAGGAAATTTTTATTGTGTTATCTTGGGCGAACCTGAACATACACCAGAAACCAATTGGGCTGTACAACGTTGATGGGTTTTATGATTTTCTTTGTGTGTTTCTTGATGATGCTCGGAGAAATGGGTTCGTGTCAGAACCTTTAAAAGAACTCCTCTTCACTGCCAGAACTGCTCCAGATCTAATTGACCAACTCATAGCCTATGAACCAAAAGTTGACCCTATCATTTCAAAGATAAATTGGTCCGAGGACGATCGTGGTAAGAGACGTAGGATTAATCTGGATCTAAACCTTTAATTCCTGTAGATTTTCAGCTAACCAGGTACGACCTTCTAACTCTTCTTCTACTTTTTAAGACATTGGGGACAATGTCTCATTTAGGTTTGGGGGAGGGAATTAGTTGATTAGTACCTTGTTTTTAGTTTGTATGTTGTTTTTATTTTTAGTCCAAAATTTTCGAAAAAACAAAAAAAAATTGGAAAATTTTCAAAAATTACAAAAATATTTTTTGTTTTTTGTTTTTATTCTGACTAAAAAGGTGAAATTGGTCAGAGATAGCTGAGTAAGGAGTTTCCACTCCTGAGACGTATCTCAAACCTATTTCGAAACAAGTTAATTTTTGTTTATTTCATTTTGAATTATTTAATTTGTGAATTCTCCTTAAAACGGACTAAAATGGATCTTCATATGCTCAGTTGACAGGTATTATCAACATATATAGTAACATACGGACATGAGTTAAAATTGAAAAGTTTGTAATATTCAGTGCTCTAGTTTAATTGGAGGAAGCATCTCAAAAAGCAGTGGAGTAAAAAAAAAAAAAAAAACGTCTGAGATCCCAGTTATTAAGTCTGTAAGGGTGTTTTAACACCTAGTGCCCTAAAGCCAACTGGTTTGGGAGTCACTGGCCCAAAGCTCGTTACATGGATCGAAGATGCTGCAAAAATATATATATCTGAAGTCTGAGAGTAATTAAGGCCGTATGGGTGTCTTAACACCTGGTGCCCTAAAGCCAACTGGTTTGGGAGTTACCGACCCAACACTCGCTACATAGATGGAAGATATTGTATATAAATAAAAAATAGAGAGTAAAAAAAAAAATTCAGAAAAATGAGAAAAAATTATTCCATTGCTCCAAAAAGGTGTGAAATCTGATAGAACTTTATGACAAAAATATTACTCTCTTATCAACTGGACTTATGACTGTTGTGGGCAAAAATGAGTTGATTAATATTTTGTTGGCTGTGTATATAGAGAATGGTAAATATAATCGGAGAATTTACTTATTCTGTAATTTAAAATGAAACAAAACAACTATTGACTTGGAGTAGAAGTTTCACCTGATTAGTCACTAACTACTTTATTCTATTTTCTCTTGTCTTTTTGCTTTTTGTGCATTAGTTTTATTATCTTTTTACTTTTGTAAAACGTTTGTGGGTATCGTTGCTGTAAGCCCTCACGAGACTACAACTCGTCCACTAGGGACACCTAGGGGTTTAAAGGCTTGTTGCATATGCTAAATGCAACTGTGATCCCTACAAAGTGGCTTAGTTTAATTTTAATTTTATTTTGTTGTTTTGCTCGAGGACTAGCAAAATGTTAGGTTTGGGGATGTGATGAGCGGAAAATATATCAATATTTACCGCCCCTTTAACTTAATATTTTGTTTAGTTTCTCGGGTTTGATGAACGTTTTGATGTGTTTTAGTTTATTATGCAGATAAAATAATATCGGGTCTCAATGAAATCATTTAGGATGAAATATGGGTCAAATAAGGGCAATTATTGGACTTGATATTTTAATTTTGGAGATTGGAAACTTGAAAGGGCGTTTTGAGGAAGTGCAGTTTTGGAAATTCCAGTTTTGCGCATCTGTCGTATTTTGGGCATAACGTTTTACTCAAATATCGGATTGAGCTGATTCAAGTTCCAAATTAAAGAAGATGCAAAGATCTACAACTTTTAAAGACAAAATAATTTCGAATTCTGAAGATTTCATGCCCGAAATTGATGAACCATCTAGAAGTGTGTAGTGTGTAATTATTAAAGTCACTTTCAATCATTTTCAAAGCAAAAAATAAATTAATAAATAAATATTAAAAATTATCAAATCATCACCAAACATGATAAGAGATTAGTGGATCAATTAATAATGGATTTGTGGAGGAATTATTAGTGAGGCAATTAATAATTGATTTGGTGGATGATTTGATGGAGGCAAAATTTTGCCTATAAATACCAAGCCATTTCATTTGTAAAATTCATATTTTCTTCTAAGGAATTCCTTAAGAACTAAGAAGATTGTATCTTGTTTGTTTATTTATAGCTTTCAGTAATTAATTTCCGCTTTCGCACTTTCCTTTCTTTACTTTTCAGTTTTTACTTTCCGCAATTTACTTTTACGCACAGTACTTTTCTTTTTTTAATTTTCAATTTTTACTTTTCAGTAATGAGAGGTAACTCTCATTTGCTGGGGTAAAAGGTAAAACTTTTATGACTAATATTTAGATTAATCTCCCTTAATTATAATATATAAACTAGTTAAAACCTGACTTAACGAGGATACCGCCATATTGGTCGGTTGGTAATTATTTAAATTGGTTTTAACCTGACTAAACTGGATACCGCCTGATTGGTCGGTTGGTAATTAATTATTATTTGACTTAATCTGGATACCGCCTATATGGCTGGTTGGTAATTATCAAGCAAAGTTAATATATTATATTAAGGGAGATATCTAAAATAGAAGTAATAAAAGTGGATCCTTTTACCTCAGCATTTTCTTTTATTGTACTTTTACTTTATTTACTTTTCAGCATTTTACTTTTTAGCAATTTACTTTTCAGTATTTAATTTTTAGTATTTTAATTTATGTCTTTTATTTTATTTAAGTTTTTACTACCTGTAAATATGTGTCGTAACTAAGCCAGTTATATGGGGTTGTGATGAAATCCAATATCACCGGTTTATAAGGGGTTAAATTATAGTTTGGGTAATATAAAGGTTTATTTTTGAGTCTTAAACCTAATGCTTTTTATTAACTGGCCATTAATAAAATTGAACTGGTAAATCTAAAATGAACTAGACATAGGGATTTTAGGTTTAAGACCTTAGACTTAATAGCCCACGATCTTCCTGAGGATATATAACCCTTAAATAGATTTCCTTACAGGATAGGAATATACCTGTCGGGCTGGGGTAGCCATAATTGGAACTTAAACTTAATGAATCCAGATAATTTGGTTGACATAGACATATGGTTCAATTGGGTTAAACTGGATATTTGTGTCTGACCATCGACAGAGGCTTACACATAATTTAGTGTTCCAGGTTAATAAATCAATATATTACCCAACTTTAAGATAACCACTTCATCTTTAAAATGATATTGGAAGAAATCACAACCCTAGATAGTTTTTAATATTAAATTTTCTTAAAATCTACTTTCGAACAATGTTATTTACTTGTTTTTAAATTTAGAATCATCACCATTTCAAATCAATCAAACAACCTGTTAGATACTAGTAATCATTTGACCTCATAAAATTAATAGATTAGATATTAAGTCCTCGTGGGATCGATATTTTTATACTACTTGAACGATACGTGCGCTTGCATTATACGTGTGTGTTTATGCCGGTCAGTACCCGAATGTAGTTCCTAAACTTAGGTATCTACGGTCAAAACAGCGACTTTCGTCCCGTTTCCGATTCACAGATTAATCTCAATTGAAGTCAGTATCCTGTTCATAACAGATTCTGAACATCAATATATATATATATATGTTTCACACTAATTATCTAAAATCCAATTTTAATACTAGTAGTGAATATATTTATGACAAACATATTTGAAGTCAGAGCCTTGCTCGTCTTCAATTCCTTCATGTCTGCTTTGTTCAAACGGCAGTCACGCTTCCGCGATCCCCTTTGCCACATTAAGCAGACATTTTGGTATATGTCCTTTATCTTCCCAGAAGATTATAATGATTTTGCCTTTTCTCTTTTCAACATTCCAGAAGCCTTTGGCCAAGCCTTGGCCTTCTTAGAATATCGAAGTAAGGTGCGCCTTGCGCTACTTGCCTAATTGCAAACTTTGACTTTATCTCCAAGTCCGAAACATATATCTTATATATGCCAATACATCCAATGTATTACCTAACCTTTTTCCTCTGAATCAACTAAGCCTTGGCTTTGGCACAACAAACTTAGTGATCCCAGTCAAGCGCGACCCATTGACCATAAAAAGCTTCGTAATCAATGTCGATGGACAAGAAGTGGTATTGACTTTGGCCAACAAACCACAACTTGGACAAGACACCAATATGGAACAAAGCTATCGTGATTCAAACACATCATCGACGGTCAAAGGCCTTGACTTTGGCCAACAAGACAATGCCAGTCTCGGATCTTGAGTGAGAATCACTCAATGGAAGGAAAAACGCTTAATATTTCGCGAGGGTTTTTCGAGTGCAAATTGGCAACCAATTTATTATCTTTGTTAAGGTCTCATCATCATACACCCTTAAACATGCATTCTAAACACATAATAAAGCGCGTATAAATAAAATAATAATGATATGCGGATGGATTCTTTACACATTGATCCTAGATCAAAACTCTCCATTTTATCTCTCCCGCTAGCACAAATATTTCTTCTACCCGTTACACTACACTTCTAAAGAAACCTCATTTATATTGAGGGGAATATGTGAGAAGAGAATACAAAGAATATGGAGGTGATAAGGCTGGACACACAGGTCGAATTAATAAATAAAATTTATTACAACAATTTCTAAAATTGCCCAACCCATCTAATATCCATCCGATATACATTATTCATGCATCGCAACCATGTATTCACACAAGCATGTTATCAATCAATCTAATCAAATTAATTAATCTGATAATTAGTGATCATCCAATGTTCAAACAACGATTTGATTTTGCTCGAGTCAAACTTGTTTTTGCGAATAAGTACTCAAAGTACGAATTCTCGAATTAAATTAAACTACATAATTAAATCCAATTTATTATGTATTTAATACTAACTCGTTATTTAATTCCAAATTAAATATCACACTTTTTTAATAAACCTTTTACGACTTAAATTCCAAATTTAATCGTTACGGGTCTCAAAGCCCGATTAACGTCCAACGTCAATTCAATTAAAGTCCAATGAGCTTTTAATTAATTCTTAAGGCGTGGACTTTTGGTCAACTCGGGTCAAACCGAATAACCAAAATCCAATCCGGGAATTACCCCATAAGCCCAGAAATCAATTTAGGCCCATTAGGCCCAATTAAACATTAAAGGTCCATTAGTCGCATTTGGGCTTTATGGAAGCGGTTTTGGGCCCAACTGGATCCAACCAATTTAGCCTAAACCCATCTTGGTACAACCAAGCCCAATAAGCCCAATTACAACACAACAAGCCCAAATCAAATTTAAGGCCCAATATAATTAAATTACCAAATTCCAAATTCCCAATTTAATTACCTAAAGTGTATAGCATTATTAATTACCCAAATCAATATTTCCAAAACATCAAATTAGCCTAATTAATCATGCTCAATTACATCAATTAGTGTCCAACACATTTTGATCAAAAATCAAACCCATTCATGCTTCTTTATGTCTCGGCAATATTGGGGATTTTATGTCCGATTCGAATTCAATCCAATTAATTCCACAATCGACATTAAATCAACATCCCGAATGATTTCCAACACATCCAATGATAAAAAATTCAAAAAATAACCAAGACAAAATAAGGCATTATTTTCGGCCAACACCAAAAAATTGGGGAAATTTGTTCCAAACACAATTTCAACAAATTGATCCAATCAATCCTCAATTCAAACACATTTAAGCATACTAATTCATCCATTTCATTAATCATGCTCAAAATCAAGTTTACCCAAATTTTAAGCCATAAACTTTTTCATGCTTTTCCTTGCTCATGATACCATTGTTGGAGTTTACTAAGGTCCCAAGGATCAATAAACAAGCATGAACATGTGTGAATATAATCGAGAAAGTCACGGAATACTCACATAGATCGGTTGAGCGATGCGAGAGGCAATAAAATTGAATTTCTGCTCACAAGGACTGCTCGGCAGTGGCAGTGAAAGAGCTCACTGTTTTCGGCCATTGAATCATCTTCCAAGCTCCAAGCTTCATCGTGGTAATTCCCGGCTCATGGGTGGACTTCCCTATCACCTTTGCATGTCTCTCGGCGTGCTAGCTCTCTTGATTTTTGCCACAAAAACCAAGCACTTTGCTTCCCTTTCTTCCTCCAAGTTCACGGCAAACCAGAAGAAGAACTGCCCTTCATGGGCGTGAGAGAGAGAGAAGAATTAGCTTCCAATTCATGAGTTAAGAGAGAGAAAAGAAAGTTGTGTATATTAGCTTATTTAATTTCCAAAATCAAATAATAAACATATACAAAAATTGTGTAAAAGCTTTCTAAAAGTCAACTTATAAATTTTGGCTCCAAAAGCATTAAATGCTTTCTATCAACTCTCATCAAATCACATCAATCAATCAATCAATGGTCACATCACTCAAAGTGACATGATTTGATGCTTGATGTGACGCTAGATGCGACTAGCGATTTGACGCTTGATTTGACTTGCGTGCCGCACTCGAATTTGAAATGCAAATGCGCTCATAAATAATCTCGGGCTCGGGTTCGCTAATTCCAAATTAACGAATTTTCCGTTGCGACGTAATTAAATGATTACGCCTAGCGAAGTCACTATTCACGTCGCTAACGAATTAAATCTAAATTAATTCGTTCGCCCGAATTAAAATCTAATTTTAATTCCGCGTTGAAATCTAATTTCGTTTAATATATCAAATATATTAATTTATCGATTAATTCCAATTTAATCGTTATCTCTATTTAATTGATATTTTATCTTAGAAAAAATATCTCCGCAATTAATCACAAATTAATTTTCTTTCTCATCTAATTAATCCCAGATTAATTAAAAATGCGAGTCACACGTCATCGGTGAATCTTCGGGAAGCGACCCATGAGATCCTCGGATATATTGGCAGTAAATTCGGTCGTCGGACTATCCGAACACGTAAGTACCTCGTACTACGTTTATAACGAATTACAATACAAGGTTGGCTTCTAGCAAAGCGTCATGCCTACCCAATTCTCCAGAAATATCCTTACAGGAATAAATGATCTATATCAGGCGTAGTATACGTAGTATTGCGTATTTCGATCCAGTATCGGATGATCACATGCAAGGCCTGGGGCTGGTACAGTGTCTGCCCCGTACGAAGCATATATCGGATTACGAGCAACTAGTCTCTTTATTATCGGATAATCATGACCAAGTCATATTATCCCGACGGTTGCAACCTTTTTCTATAGAGAACCAGTTATGTATCCATACGCGATCATCATCTCCATATGACTGGAGTGACACTTCCATCTTGACATCACACCCAACACACTACGATTCTCAATATACCCAGCATTGGCGTACACTGAACGTGTTAAAGTTCTGGACGACCGCAACCAAAGTATTTTTGATTGTCACAAGTATTAGCTGTGCAAGTCTCAGGTTAAGACCAAATATACCTACCCTAATTTCGGACTTCCATAGACACATAGTCATTCTACAAATGGAATTCCGAGGGGGTCTATCCAAAGCGAAGCTGTTTCCCGTACCATCAGTAAAACACAACCTCCTATTACACTTGCATGAGTATCCCATACCCAAATATATGAGAACTATGCCGTTGTGCCCTCACAACGCGCACAAGAGTAATACTAGTCTTTTACGTATTCATCGATGTCCAATCTCGATAATACTTTGACTAGGGATATTTAATGATTTATCCTTCGAGGATTGATACTGTCTCATATCATTCTAAATCCAAGAACAAATCACAGGGACCTCTTATCATTTATATATCTAGGTGATCTAATAAAAAATGATAAGAGTGCAATCTCATTTGTCACATAGTTAATTTGTACAACAACACCATGATCTGTACAAATAGTGAGACTATGGGTCATAATTGTCTAACATTAAGTCCTCGTGGGATCGATACTTTTTATACTACTTGAACGATACGTGCGCTTGCGTTATATGCGTGTGATTACGTACCGGTCATAAACCCATTTACAACCAATAGGTTTAACTCCTTCAGGAATTTCAACTAAGTCCCAGACTTGATTGGCATGCATTGAATCCATTTCGGATTTCATGGCTTTCTGCCATTTTCCCGAATCGATATCCAATATCGCTTCCTTGTACGTAGTCAGATCTGTTTCCTCAAAGAGGAGAACATCAAGGCTCACATCAGATGTTAAAAACAGTCTCTCAGGAGGCCTTGATATTCTATTCGACTTTCGTAGAACCTGTGTTGTAGATCCTTCACCTAGTTGGATCTATGGTTCCATCTCAGGTTCCTTAATGTTGGGATCAAACTCATCAAGTTTAATCTCTCTAGAATTCCCACTTTCTCTCAAAAATTACTTTTCAAGAAAAGTTGCAAAGCGAACAACAAATACATTTCGTTGATCGAAATCGTAGAATTGATATCCCATGGAATTAGCAGGATATCCAACGAACCTATATTTATACCCTCTGGGTGCTAGTTTATCCCGCTGAGCAATTCTAACGTATGCAAGACAACCTCAAATCTTTAAATGTCTAAGACTTGGATTTCTATCAAACCATATCTGATAGTGGGTCGTAGAAACAGTTTTCGATGGAACCCTATTAAGTATGTAGACATCAGTTTATAAAGCGTAACCCCAAAGATAATAAAGAAGATCTGTATAGCTCATCATCGTTTTCACCATATCCAATAAAGTACGTTTTCTACGCTCAAACACTCCATTGTGTTGAGGTGTTCTTGGTGGGCTATATTGGGCGAGAATTCCATTCTCTCTTAAATAATTTCTGAATTCTTCACTCATGTATTCACAGCCTCGATCTGATCTAAGGCATTTGATGAATTTACTAGTTTGTTTTTCTACTTCGTTTCGGAATATTTGGAACTTGTCAAATGTTTCTGACTTATGTTTCATTAGATAGACATATCCATATCTAGACTTGTCATCTGTGAAAGTCACAAAGTATGTGAAACCATCATGAGTGGTATGATTTAATGGACCACACACATCGATGTGTATTAACTCCAGTAAATCTCCAGCACGGTGTCAAACACCTTGAAATAGGGCCTTTGTCATATTTTCTTGGATACATGACTAACAAATCAGATAAGGATCTAAGGTAAGATTTTAAATCAAACCATCATTTACCAATTTGGATAGACATCTAACACCTATGTGGCCCAATCTCATATGCCATAATTCAATATTATTTAATTCAGACTTCCTACTTGTATTTTTCTCTATATTAAAGACATTTCTACATGTTTCCAAAATATAGTGACCGTTTGATAAAGAACATTCACATTTCAATAAATTTTCTTTATCATACAAACATAAAGTTTCATCCTTAATGTTTATTTTATATCCCTCTTTATCTAATATTGACAATGATATTATTTGTCTAATAATTGAGGGAACATAATAACAATCATGTAAATCTAATTTACATCCATTTGGGAGATCTAGAACAACTGTTCCTATGGCATTGACATCCAATGTCTCGCCATTGCCAACTCTAATCTGGATCTCCCCTTTATTCAGCCTTCTTTTAATGTAAATCTAATTTACATCCATTTGGGAGATCTAGAACAACTGTTCTTATGGCCTTGACATCCAATATCTCGCCATTGCCAACTCTAAACTGGATCTCCCATTTATTCAGCCTTCTTTTAACCCTCATTTCTTGTAGGAAATTACAAATATGAGTAGGACTGCCAGTGTCTAACACCCATCCACTATTTGCATCTAAGGCTAATGTGATGTCAATAATTGGAAAAATACAAAGCGTACCTGAGGGTAATGTTTTTCCTTTAAGCTATGGACAGTCATTCTTCCAGTGTCCAGGCTTCTTGCATTATAGACATTGGTCACGAGCTACTTTCGATTTTGCGCCTGTTGCACTTTTCGAAGTTTTTCTTTGATATCTTTTTCTTCCCCATTTTTAATTTCTTTGACTTCTCAGAAGTCTTTGAAGAGCCAGCTCCACTATGGAGATACAGTGTGGGGTTGCCTTTCTTCAAATCATGCTCCATCGTGCGTAGCATGTTATAAATTTCTTCATATGTGGCTTGCATCGAATGCATATGGAAATTTAATACAAAGCCATCATAAGAATCAGACAAAGAAGACAGAATCAAATTACGGCTCAACCGTTCATCAAACACAATGCCCTGTCCTTCCAGATATCGAATCTGGTTGATCATGTTCAAAACATTAGTGCTGACAACTACTCCCCCTTTGAGTTCCGCACGGAACAATTCCTTAGACATTCGATAAAGTTTCATCTCTTGATTTGCCTCGCACAACTTCTTGAGTGTTCGCATGATGCTCTAAGCATCCGGTACTTCAATGTACTGTCTCAGCAAATCTGGAACCATTGATCCTAAGATGTAGGATTTCACCTTTAGGTTATCATCCTTCCATTTATCAAAAGTTTCTCGCTCTTCTGAATGGAGTCAGGATCGATATCAACAAGCAGTGGATTGATCGTGACATAAGTCAACTTTTCATACTCCAAGACAAGGCGCATGTTTATGTCCCATTCGAAATAGTTCTCGGCTCCTTTTAGCTTATTAGAATCTAAAAGTTTCATTAATGGATTAGCGACAACCATCTACAAGACAATATTTTTAATCCAGCTTCACACTAATGATGATATTGGCTTTTATAAACTCATTAGGTAGACTTCCTAGGTCAATCACTTCATGTGACTCCTAGTTTGGTCCTAAATTGTTTCTTATCCTCACACTAATGACGATATTGGATTAAGATGTGTTATAGGTGTATACTTGTCATTGTGCACTAATGAGCTTCGTATGTACACCCTTACATTAATGAAAATATTGGGCAACAACGTTAACTCATCACGCTACATCTAATGTTTTACCGTAGGGACCTAAGTTATTAGCACTTATACCCTCACACTAATGACGATATTGGATATAAGTAGTAAGAACTCATTCATCTCCATATTGACAAGACGAACCATCCAATAATGCTCCAACATTATTAATATTATTACTTAATTAAAGTAATCACCTACTCACGAGAGATTTATGACAATCAAGTCATTAACTTAATTGGGTCAAAGTTTTAATTTAAAACATGAAATAAATATCCAATATGTATTATGCATAATTAAATTAAAATTACTATGGCATAGATTCAAAAACATGTGTTGTGTGGTTAAGCCTTGCTCCTGATACCATTCTGTTGGGGCAGTTGTGGAACCCTTAGGGTCGGATCGGTGCCCCACGCAGTGGAAATGAGTCTAACCCATGGATATCAAGTATGGGTGTAATTTTAAATTATTTAATGAAATACTATTTTCCATTACGAGTGTATAAGAAAAAATTGGGACTGAATCGGAGTCCGGAAGCTCCAAAATGAGCGAAAACAATTCCCGCACGCGTACTGTAGCGCTAGACAACCTTTCAATTAGGGTATTTTACCCTAATCACTTCCGGTTCTCCCTAAACACTTCAAAAACACCCAAAATTAATTTTTAATTTCAAAGCCAACATTAACACATGTTATAGGATAAAAATCAAGTTTTTCAAAATATCAAATAATTTTACAAAAATATAAATTTATTCTAAATATTCACTTGCGTAAATTTTGAATCCAATACACAAACCAAATTAGAATCCCAATAAGAAATGTATCGTGAACAATTCTAGGTCACCCAAAGGTGGTCAAGTGATTCTAGAATGGTAGCCATAACTCTAAGCTTTAATCTAGAGTTCCAAACTCTTATTAATTGTTCCATGTCCAATATGAACATCTTTGACCTAATTACAAATATGTTGTGTTTATACTTCTAAAGTATTCTAGCACAATTTATTAGCCTTATTTCAACATTAAGCTATGTGATCATACATCTAATACACAAATGAACATAGCTTAGGAGAAGATAAAACATTACCTAGCAAGCTTGATGAAAGATCCAAACTACTTCTCGTGTGTTGAAATTATTGGAGAACCTCCAAGGTGTGCAAGCTTGACTTCAAGATCCAATCTTGATTTCCAATGCTAGCAAGCTTCATTTCAAGATCCAATCTTGAATTCTCCTAGATGAAATATTGTAGAGACCTCACAAGCTTCTCTAAACAATTCTCTAACTTAGGCTAATCTCTCTAAGAATTTGCTTGTATTTGTACTTGTACTTTTAATTAAAATCTTCATAAAGCTTGCTATTTATAGCAAAACGTAGACAATTTTTAATTAATAAAAGTTGTAATAAACTTTTAAATGGGCTTAATCTAATTTATCAAAATATTTATAATTAGGTGTGACTAATCTCTATTGTCTCCCACTTTAATTTAATCCAATTAAATCAAGCCAAAGATTAGGAAATGGATTAGTTTAATGTTTGCCACCTTGATATAATCCCAATTAAATCAAGCCTAAACCACTTATTATTACATACTTAAAATTACCATAATATCCTCAAATGGTAGAGATAATTATGATTTTATAATTGAGCCATTGTGTAATTATTGAATTAATCCAATTAATCCGATTAGGTCAAAGTAAATAATCAATATTATCCAATAAAACTTGATTATCTTAGTTAATAATTATAATATCGAATATTATATTTTATCAAAATTAATCGGCTACCCAAGTGCTCAATGTGTACACTTCATATTGGGACTCTCTAAGTTCAGCCACGTTCGTCATATAAGCCTAGATAATATGTACGCAATTTGGCCACCACCGAATTCGCGAAGAACACGAACGACCTTTCTGAACTATACAAGTCGAGGTCATCACATATGTTTAACAATCCATCCGTCGTAGGCTATCCGAGTTATGTTTACGAAACATAGAATATACCGTCAAGTTTCCGAGACGCACATCTCATATCGACATGTCCATGATTCTTCATAAATGATGAGATCCACCCTAGGTGATCGACTTTGGCCAAAGATTTAATAATCGTGACTTTACTCACATGGATACCTAAACCCCTTATGGTACACATACGGGCCGACAAATCCTATCTTGCTTCACACTTGATTACTGAGTGCATCGGCCTACGCCCAACGAACATCTAGATGCCAGACCATGAAAGGATTCTGACATACATGGCATCAAAGTGTGGAGGATCTTACACAAAATCAATGTTATCATATAGTCAAAGGATTACATATGATACTTGACTCGAGGAGATTCCCATTGACGGTGGTGTGTACTTCCAACTATTAGGAATCACCTATGAGTCATTTAGTATTCGCTTCAATGAATACCCACATGTCTATACGAGTTTCCAAAACTCATGGTACATCGGGTTAAACCATTAGAAATCCAATTCCAATATACGACATGTGCTAGTTGACACGCTAAAAAAGTGATCTTTTACTCCCGAGTTTGAGAGTTTCGTAGTAATAAAATAACCCGGTAAGTCCGGGGTCGATCCACATGGAAAAGATTTAGTAAATAGAATGATGAGCAATGTGAAAAATCAAAGTTTGATTTGTTGAAGTAGTTGGAGACTTTTATATTTAAAATACAATAATAAAATGAAATGCCGGAGTTATGGGATCCATTTTTAATCTTTTGAACTTATAAATCTCGCTTAATTAATATATAAATTTCCTTTGTTACCCAATTAATTTATCTCATGAATTAATTATGCTATATAGAACCAGCCATAAAGGCGGTAGTAATTTCTGTCAATAATTAGTCCTGCCAATGGACTAAGCATGCCAAAAACATAAAACCAGCCATAAAAGCGGTGATACCGCTTGTCTATTACAAGTCCTACCAAGGTACTTAATTATGCCAAAATCGTATAAAATCATCCATATAGGTGGTAGAAAGATAAAACCAGCCATAAAGGCGGTAGCAAGATAAAACCGGCCATAAAGGCGGTAGAAAGATTGTCAATAATTAATCTAGAACTAAATCAAGTTTTAATAATAGGATTTCAATTTATTTATTATAATATAAGCGAGTTTAATCTATGTTTTCATTATAAAAGCTTCACCCTTACCCCAGTAGAAAAGAAATCAGCTACTCATTTTGTAATTAAACATACTCGTAATTTTATTACTGAAAGAAAAAGACATTGCAAAAAGCTTTAAGTATATAAACACACAAGACACTCTTTCTCCAAGAGTTAAAGAGGAATCCAGAAATAAACTATGAAAATTTCTTCTGCTGGACGCTTCAATTTATAGGCAGATTTTGGTCTGCGCGTCGCGACGCAAACGCTCTACGTGTCTTGACGCAAGTGACCTGATGGGGACATTTAAGCTTAAGGGTTGAAATTCCAGAATTCATTTAAGCTTAAGGTTCCTTGACACTGAATAACTTACCGCAAGTCTCAGGATTCACACGCTATTTCCTAGGCCACCAACTTTCAACTGACTGCATTCACATACTCAACTCTGCTTCATCAACTATTTCACACTACTTTCTGTAGTCTTCCATACGCTGTCAGTATATCAAAAGACGATGTGGGGAAGTCATCACTGAGACTATATTCGAGATTCATTTATGTGATTCCTTACTCTGTTGTAAGCTATTCTGCAATATCAGGATTCATTTAGATTTAATAACTAAGATCTCCGCCAGCTGACAGTTTACCACTTGGCTAGTAAGCATACGTACTATTTGTCTTACCTAAACATCTGATTTATATATAATACATTTTTCCATGCTAGCACATACTGCACCAAAGTTCGTGGGCTATAGTGAAAAAACCCTTTGAATTCTTGACTGAGAGGTAATTTCTCGTCGTCATTCCATGCACTTTCTGCTCAGAACTCTACACTACCGTCATGCTACAACTATTGTCATGCATCAAAGAAGCCCTATTTCTAGACCTCTAGTTATGCTCAATATTCTCTAACTCGATTATCTGTGTGAGCTATCAGTTCTAAATTTGATACTATACACATGGCCTGCCATCCCAGAAATCTTAGTTCTTTCTTGTTTAAAACCTCTTATATCCATCAATGAGGAAAAATATATATAAGAGTTTTATCGTTGAGGAATTGATGATTTCGTTAACCTGTTATGCATAACCATCGAGCTAGATCTTCCAAACATCACTTAAAGATCTCGCGTATTATATCATGTATTGTAAGCATGAAGTCTCAATTGTCTCTTACCAGGATATCATTACCTCTTAAAAAATTCACTATGGACTTCTGGTACACTTCACGTATAACGTATCACTATTGTACTTTTCTATTATAGCCAATGACCTTCGTTTCCCTGACTTTGAGTATACCTCGGGTTCTTCACCTTTTATTGTAATGTAGTCTCTTTAATGATCTTTCTAGTAAATAACATTATATGAATTCAGTTAAATGCTAAGGCTTCTCTACTACTCTTTAAATCTGCTATGTAAACTTTGGTATTAATTATAAACCTCAATTATTAGAGAAATTATTGCATTACTAATTCCCTCCGAAAACTGCATCACCTAAAATAATATCATTGAGTCGTGTCCTACTACACATAACCTATAACATATCTTACCTTATTCTTGGTTTCTGGTATCACGATACTCATATTTGTAAGAGTTGGCTTCTTCTCGTCTTTGTCATTGATGCCGTCTAGTATTCCACCTACATTATCGTCACCAGTCAATTCACACATACTCTATATTTGCTTCCTCCATATTATATCATTACCTTCAAGACTAACATATTCATTCTCTTTGAAATCACGTGCCCATTGGTTTTACTGATGACACTTAAAACCTATTCTTGAAATCTTATTTGTCACAAGAACTTAATGAGGTACTAATGGCGGTTATCCTCATAACTATTCCAGGAAGGCTGAACTATATTGTTATTCTCATTCAGGTAACCAATGGTGTGACGACCGGTAATCTCGACTACTGTTATATTATGGGACAAGTGTTACATAATATAAATTATGTTTGGACACATATACACTCATGAAATGACTTTGGGGACAATCGATAGATTTTTCGAGATTCCGATACAAGATGGTACGATATTCCACTCCGGACAGCACATGGTATTTTGGCCATAACTTTCTCATACGAACTTCAATTTTAACGAAATATATATCATCAAAAATCTAAGATCGATACCTACAACTTCCGCATTGAACATGTTTCCAAATTCAAATCAGATGTAAATAAAAAATACAGATAAAAAATCTGGATGAATAATACCCGATGATGAATCTAGAGAATTCTCAAACTATCTCAATAATTATAACTTTTTAATTTCAAACTTTTACAAAATTAGCCAATTAGCCCCCTATTATATATAAGGGATATTAATTCCCAAATTCCCAAGTTTAGAGAAGAAGAAAGAAGCGTAGGAGGAGAAGAAGAAGAAAAAAGGAAGAAGAAGAAGAAAAAAAGAAGAAAAAAGAAGGATAGAAGATGAATCACAAGTCAATCCTCATATATTAAGCTAAGAAAAAGGAAAGTAATCATGGAAGACTTGAAGGATGAGGAAAATAAAATGAAATGAGGTAAGAGCAACTTGACCCAAATTTTAGATTGCAGAATTTTGATGATATGATGCTATATTGATGTAAGTGGCCTACTAAAGATTGCATTTAGTGGCATTATGAGCATGTAATTGGATTATATTAGGAAAGATATAAATTTTTTTAGATTCCCCAAAGTTAAGCTAAGTTGGGGTAATGAGACTAAAATGTTAAATTGATGATGAAGAAGTATTTTTTTAACATGCTTGAATATGATAGTTAAAGAATTTTTTATGTTTGAGATACCTTTTGGTAAGATAGACAATGATAAGCAAGTTTTGGATCCTAAAAAATAGGCTAGCGTCGCCACGCGTACTGGGATATTTGTACAGATTTGTTTCTGGAATGTGAGTGTCGTGACGCCTAGGGACTTACGTCGTGACCCGTAGACAGAGGATGCTCACTGATTTATCAGCATGTGTGAGCGTCGCAACGCCCTCGGGGCAGCATCGCGATGCGTGATTAGAATTTCCCCATACCAGTTTTAATTCATTCCAGTTTCACCTTAGCGTGTTAGAGGCCACCCAAAGGGTCTCGTATCAGCTCGCATACATACATTACATCATAATATAAGTATGATAGACCTTAAAATGAAAGTAAACACTTTAAATAGATAAACATAGCCTAATTCTGTAATATATTCCTCAGTCCATTTTCTAATCAGAGTTATCAATTGAAGGTCATCGCAGGAACCACAAATTCTTTCGACAAGTGAAGTAATGCTAGTAGGACTCTGACCGGCATAATCACACACGTATAACGCAAGCGCACGTATCGTTCAAGTATTATAAAGAGTATCGATCCCACGAGGACTTAAAACCTTTTGTTATCAATTTAAGAAGTTAAATGTTTACAAGTATCTAATGGATTGATTGTTTGATTGGGTGGTGACTTTAAAATTAAAACAAGTAAATAAATTGCTTGAAAGTAGATTGAAGAAAATTGAAATTTATAAAACTATCCAGGGTTGTGAATCCTTCCAATATCATTTTAAAAGATGAAATGGTTATCTTACGGTTGTGTAATATAATGGTTTATTAACCTGGAATACGAAATTAAGTAAAAGCCTCTTCTGATGTTCAAATACAAATACCTGGTATAACCCAATTAATCATATTCCTATTGACCGGTGTGAAATCACACGCGTATAACGCAATCGCACGTATCGTCAAGTAGTATAAAAAGTATCGATCCCACGAGGACTTAAAACCTAAGCTATTAATTTTTATGAGGCCAAATGATTACTAGTATCTAACAGATTGATTGATTGATTGTGTGATGACTTTAAATTTAAAAACAAGTGAATAAAATTGCGCAAAAGTAGGTTGAGGAAAATTGAAATTTATAAAACTATCCAGGGTTGTGATTTCTTCCAATATCATTTTAAAGATGAAGTGGTTATTTAAATTTTGTGTAATATATCGGTTTACTAACCTGGAATACGAAATTATGCAAAAGCCTCTGTCGATGGTCAGATGCAAATACCCAGTATAACCCAATTGAACAATATGTCTATGTCAACCAAATTATCTGGATTCATTAAGATTAAGTTCCAATTGTGGCTACCCCCGCCCGCCAGGTATATGTCTATCATGTAAGGAAATCTATTAAAGGGTTTTCTATCCTCAAGGAAGATCATGGGCTACTAAGTCTAAGGCTGAAACCTAAAATTCCTTTGTCAAGTTTATTTTAGATTTACCAGATCAATCTTAATAATGGCCAGTTAACAAGACGCATTTAGCTTAAGACTTAATAAGTAAATCATTAAACTACCCAAACTATAAAATAACCCCTTATAAATCGGTGATATTGTAATTCATCACAACCCCAGATAACTAACTTAGTTACGACACATAACTAGGGCTAGTAAAAACTTAAAAATAAAAGACATAAAGTAAAATGCTGAAAAGTAAATTCGGTAAGTAAATACTGAAAAGTAAATTACAATAAAATAAAATGATAGGGTTAAAGGATCCATTTTTACTACTATTACTTTAGATATCTCCCTTATTATAATATATTAACTTGTGATGATATTACCAACCAGTCATATAGGCGGTAACCTAATTAAGTCAAATTAAGTCCGACCAGCCATTAAGGTGGTAACATTATTTGTCCATAAACCAGCCATATAGGCGATAAATTACCAACCGACCAACCAGGCGGTATCCATGCTTAGTCAGGTTAAAATCAGTTTATAATTGTTTACCAACCGACCAATATAGCGGTATCTTTGTTAAGTCAAATTTTAAATAGTGAATATATTATGATTAAGGGAGATTAATCTAAATAGCAGTAATAAAAGTTTTACCTTTCACCCTAGCAGGGGGAAGTTACCTCCTCATAGTTGAATAGTAAAAACTGAAAAAGTAAAGAAAGTAAATTATTATTACAGAAAGTAATTAAAATTAATTACAAAACTGAAATTAAAATAAACTAGATATAAAACTGCCTATTTACAGCAGAAAATTCAGAGAGGAAGGTGCATCTAAAACTGAAATCTCGAGCTGAATTTATAGGCGTCGATAGGCTCTACGCGTCGTGACGCGCAAGGATCACTCGTCGTGACGCGACTCGTGTCACGTTCTGATTGGTTCCGCCGAGTTTCTTATCCGATGACGTGGAATTTAGATGATTAATTTAATAATTGAGCTGACATGGCAGTGATGTGGCATTGACGTGGCGACACGTGGTGATAGTGATTGTCGGTACCGTAGGATTGCGACATGTGGCACGCTGTGATTGGCTAATGATGATGTGGACGCCAAGTGGAAAGTTGACTCGGTATTTGACTCGGTCTTCTGATGACATGGTGATGACGTAGATGACATGTGGCGATGGCGATTGTCGGTACCATAGAATGATGACACGTGGCACGACGCACGTTAGCAGATTTGGCGCATGTTAGCAAAGTCAAAATTCTCAGATTCTGACACGTGTCCCCATCGCATGTTAGCATGAGGTGACGCACATTAGACGTCGCGATGCGGGCAGCGCGTCATGACGCGCGAAATGACGATTTTGTCCTTTTGTCCGTTTTTCACTGTTTTGGCCCCAAATCACCTCTAGAATGTCCTGAAACTTTATTTATCTACAAAATAACACAAAACACATTAAAATATTCACAAAAATCAAGAAACTATACAAACTATTAGGTCAAATGAGTGGGAAATAGTGATACATTTACCACTCATCACACCCCTAAACGTAACATTTTGCTAGTCCTCGAGCAAAATATAAAATCATAAAAGAAAATTAAGCTAAGCCACTTTCGTAGGGTTCACGGTTGCATTTACCGTATGCAACAAGACTTTAAACCCCTTGGCGTCCCTAATGGACGAGTTGTAGTTTCGTGAGGGTTTACAGCAATGATACCCACAAACATTTTACAAAAGTAAAAAGATAGTAAAACTCATGCACACAAAAGCAAAAAGACAAGAGAAAAAAGAATAAAGAAGTTAGTGACTAATCAGGTGAAACTTCTACTCCAAGTCACTAGTTGTTTTCTTTCTTTCTAAATTAATGAATATGTAAATTCTCCTATTATATTTACCATTCTCCATTTACACAACCAACAAAATATTAATCAACTCATTTTTGCCCACAACAGTCACAAGTGTAGTTGATAAGAGATTAATATTTTTGTCCTAAAGTTTTATCAGAATTCACACCTTTTTGCAGCAATGGAATAATTTTTCTGATTGTTTTTTTTATTTATATACAATATCTTCCATCTATGTAGCGAGCTTTGGGCCAGTGACTCCCAAACCAGTTGGCTTTAGGGAACTAGGTGTTAAGACACCCCTACAGACTTAATTACTCAGACTTCAGATATATATATTTTTGCAACATCCTTGATCCATGTAGCGAGATTTAGGCCAGTGACTCCCAAACCAGTTGGCTTTAGGGCACTAGGTGTTAACACACCCTTACAGACTTAATAACTCGGATCTTAGACCTTTTTTTTTACTCCATAACTTCTCATAGATGCTTCCTCCAATTAAACTAGAGCACTGAATATTACAAAATTTTCAATTATAGCTCCTGTGCGTATGTTACCATGCATGTTGATAATACTTGCCAACTGAGCATATGAATATCCATTTTAGTCAATTTTATGGAGAATTTATAAATTAAATAATTTAAAAGGAAATAATAAAAAATTAACTTGTTCCGAAATAGGTTTGAGATACGTCTAAGGAGTGGAAACTCCTTACACAGCTATCTCTTACCAATTTCACCTGATTAATTAAATTAAAAAAAATAATAACAAAAAATATTTTTTTGATTTTTTTGTAAAACTTTTCAATTTTTTTTTGTATTTTTCGAAAAATTTTGGACAAAAAAAAAATACAAACAAAATACAAACAAGATACTAATCAACTATTCCCCACCCCCAAACCTAAATAAGACATTATCCCCAATGTCTTAAATAGTAGAAGAAGAGTATAGAAGATAGTACCTCGTTAGCTGAAATTCTACAACTAAATGAGAAATTTAAAGGTTAAGATCCAGATTTATCCGACGCTTCTTACCACGATCATTATCGGACCATTTTATCTTGGAAATGATAAGGTGAATTTGTGGTTCATATTCTAAGATTTGGTCAATTAAATCCTGGGCAGTTCTGGCAGTGAAGAGGAGTTCTTTTAAAGGTTTTGACACGAACCAATTTCTCCGAGCATCATCAAGAAATACACAAAGAAAATCATAAAATCCTTCTGCGTTGAACAATGCAATTATTTTCTGGTGTATGTTCAAGTTTGCCCAAGATAGCACTGTAAAAATCTCCTTCAACGTACCCAAACCACCTGGCAAAGCAATAAAAGCATCAGCACGATTAATCATTTGCACCAGTTGTTCAGACATACCTGGCACGATCAGTTCTTCTCTGTTTGATGATCCTATAAGATCCGCCTCTGCCAAAGGTTTTGGAATGATTCCCAGAACTTGACTGCCTCCATCCTGTACGGCCTTTGAAACGATCCCCATTAGTCCAAGATTGCCTCCGCCATATATTAGGTGCATATTCTTCTCAGCTATGACTCATCCTAATTCCCGTGCTGCTGCTACGTATTGTGGCTTAGTACCAATACTAGTACCGTAAAACACACAGATGTTTTCAACTCGTCTTCTTAAAGTGGCTTCCATTTTTATCTGGATGCCTTCAAAAGTGCAATGATTAATTGAATTTATAACACCTGAAAAGGGTGAGTAAAAATAATAGCACTGTACCTGTCAAATGACAATTATTAATTAAATAGTAAAATAAATCATGATAGTAAAAAAGGTATGGATCATGTCGGAGAAAATAAAAGAAAACAACAAAACAAATCACAATTATTAGGAAAAGATAAAGAGATATAATATGTACAAGAAACGTAGCGGCTTGATTGACGTCTATGCGTCAGGGACAAGCTTCCCATCCAATTTTCTTATAAATTGGCCAACAAGGTCTTTTTGAGTCAGATTCCCGAGACTTAACTGTTGTCTTTCTCTTTGGAATTGTGCATATAACACACGAATTTTATGATACACATATCCACTTGGATGACTCCTTACTCAAGCCATCCTTAATGAAATTAATCTTATCTTCGTGGTTATCAGACACCACTCCTAAAGAACGATAACGAGTATCAAAAAACATGCGAGCACATTTATAAAAAACACACATTATTTTGGCTCTTCTCTTTTTAACATATGTGCTTTTTCCTAAACCAGGCAGATGTGAAATAAAAGAGTCAGAAGACTCACATGCCAATTGGACCCGTGCTTCAATAATCCAACGAATATCAGTAGGAATACCTTTGATCATCAGTAGTCTCATCCGTTCCAAGCGAGCTTTGTAAACTTTCATCAGAGATTTTTGAGGGATAAAGGGAATTTCTTGTGAATATTTGCAAGAACTTCTTCCATCCTGAAATGACTTAACCTGCAAAAACTAAACACACAAAATGAAAGCACACCAAATCACAATATATACAGAAATTGCATGGGTTGCCTCTCTGTGAGCGCTAAGTTTAACGTCGTCAGCTAGACATGACTTCTCGAACGTTAGGCTGGATCTGAAAGTGTGACACTTTCTTTTTGTCGCTCAAATGATTCTCCCCAGTAGTGCTTGACACGCTTGTTTTTAACCTTGAATATTTTGTTAGAGTCGGGATCATGTAACTCAACGGATCTATCTGGTAAAACCTTGGTGATTAGGAATGCTGACCACCGTGATTTTGGCTTCCATGAGAAGAGTTTCACCCTTGATTTGTTTAACAGTACCTTCTGCCCTGGTTTCAGTTGTATGCGCACTAACTTCTCATCATGTCTCTTCTTGGCCTTTTCTTTGTACAATTTGGCATTCTCAAAAAACAGTATGTGAAATTCCTCCAATTCATTGAGCTGATGGAACTATTTCTCTTCAGTTGCTTATAGTGCATGAATTGGCTTCTTCAGTGCGCAATACACTTTATCTTCAGGCTCCACAGACAATTGACATGTAGAACTTTGCATTGCATTGGAGTTCTGGATGGTACTATGTATCACATCAAGTCTGAAACATTTCTCATTCTTTTCATCATCTGGGAAATTCATGGCCTTGAAAACATTGAATGTTACTTCTTGGTCATGTACCCTCATGGTTAACTCTCCTTTCTGTACATCAATAATGGTTCGACCTGTAGCCAAGAACGGTCTCCCGAGGATTATTGGCATGTCTTCATCTTCCTCCATATCAATGACAATAAAATCTGTTGGGAAAATGAATTTTTCAACTTTGACCAGCACATCTTCAACTACACCTCTCGGAAATACGAGCGTTCTATCAGCAAGTTGTAGAGAGACAGATGTGGGCATTGTTTCTCCAATCTGTAATTTCCTGAAAATAGAAAAAGGCATCAAGTTGACACTTGCACCTAAATCAAACAAAGCCCTACCGAAGTTATGCTTTCCTATGATGCAAGGAATGGTAAAAATGCCATGATCTTTCAATTTTTGGGGAAGCTTCCTCTGAATGATAGCGCTGCATTCTTCTGATAAAGCTACTGTCTCGTAATCTCCCAATCTCCGTTTTTGTGAAAGAATGTCTTTCATGAATTTGACATAGCTGGGCATTTGTTCCAAAGATTCTGCAAATGAGATGTTGATATGCAGCTTTTTGAAAATCTCCAAGAATCGAGCAAACTGCTTGTCCAATTTGTTTTCCTGGAGACGCTGTGGAAAAGGTGGAGGTGGAGTGATTTTGTCTTTTTCTTTTGCTTCTTTTTCCTCCATCTGTGGAACTGCTTCACTGCTTTCTTTAGGAACTTCCTCAATAGTTTCCTTGGCTCCAACATCTTTGTTGATTTCAGTACCACTTTTTAATATGATGGCATGTCATTTCTCCTTCCCCATGTTCCTTGGATTTGGTTCTTTGTTGCTGGGAAGATTCTCTGGCGGTCTGTAACTCTGAGCATTGGCCAGTTGTCTAATTTGATTCTCCAGTGCTTTAATAGAAACAGATTGGCTTTGAAACATAGCATCATATGCTGCTTGTTGCTTTTTGAACATATCTGCAATCCATTCTTTCATTTCTGGTTCTTTTTCAAACTCCTGGTGTTGCTGTTGGAATATTGGTGGTGGATAGTTCTTTTGCCCTGAGTTGTTGCTCCATGAGAAATTTGGATGATTCCTCCACCCTGGGTTGTAGGTGTTGGAATATGGATTGTTCCCTTATCTGTTTAAATTATTGACAAAATTCACCGTTTCTTCAAGTTGGTTTGGTTCTGGTGCTCCTCCATATGGTGAACTTGTGGATCCAGTGGTAAGAGTCTCCATGAATTTACATATCTGATCCAGCTTAGTGTTGACTGCTGTATTGGCTCCAACTTCATAAATTCCTGCAATTCTTTGGATCATGCTCCTTTCTGTTGGCCACAAGGAATTGTTGTTGGTCATTTCTTCGATTAGGTCACAGGCTTGATCTTCTCCTTTTGCCATTAAAGCTCCTCCAGCAACAGCATCGATTGTGGTTCTCATCAGTCCGGAAAGTCCATTATAGAAAGTTTAGACTTGAAGCCATTTTGGAATCTCATGGTGAGGACATTTCCGGAGCAAATCTTTATACCTTTCCCAAGCTTCGTAGAGTGTCTCCGAATCATGTTGTATAAAAG
>SKCR01033282.1:0-83383 GCA_019454045.1 Zanthoxylum bungeanum
GTTATACGATTCACGGCTGAAACTTTTTCCTAGAAAGCTGAAATCAAAGTGGTCAGGTCCATTTGTGATTACTCAGGTGTTACCATACGGAGTTGTTGAGATATACAACCCCAAGTCCAACAACACATTCAAAATTAATAGCCAGCGTGTCAAGAACTATTGGGGAGAATCAATTGAGCGACAAAAAGAAAATGTCACACTTTCAGATCTAGCATAACATTCGAGCAGTCACGTCTAGCTGACGACGTTAAACTTAGCGCTAGCTGGGAGGCAACCCATGCAATTTGTGTATATATTGTGATTTAGTGTGTTTTATTTTATGTGTTAGTTTTTGCAGGTGAAGTCATTTCAAGATGGAAGAAGCTCTCGCAAATATTCACAAGCAATTTCTTTCTCTCCCTCAAAATTCTCTGATGAAAGTCTATAAAACTCACTTAGAACGGAAGAGACTTCTGATGATCAAAGGTATTCCTAATGACATTTGTTGGGTAATCGAAGCACGGGTCCGATTAGCAGGTGAGTATTCTGATTCTTATAATTCTTATTTGCCTGGTTTTGGAAAAAACACCTATGCAAAGAAACGTAGAGCTAAGCAAATGGGTGTTTGTTACAAATGTGCACGCTAGAATTGCAATACTCGTTGTCATTCTTTAGGAATGGTGTCTGATAACCGCGAAGATAAGATTAAATTCATTAGGGATGGCTTGAGTGAAGATTCTTTGGATGACATATCTAAGACTCTTGAGATGCATCATAATGGATATGTATATCATGAAATTCGCGTGTTATATACACAATTCTTAAAAGAAAAATAACAGTTAAGTCTCGTGAATCTGACTCTAAAAGACCCTGTTTCCCAATTTATAAGAAAATTGGATGAGAAGCTTGTCTCTGACGCATAGAAGTCATTCAAGCCGTTACATTATTGTAAATATTATATCTCTTTGTCTTTTCCTAATAATTATGATTTGTTTTGTTATTCTCTCCGACATGATCCAGGATACTTTTTGACCTTTCACGATTTACTGTTTTGCTACTAATCGTCCTTTGGAAGATACTTGTGTTATTATTACTCACCCTTTTTCAGGTTCTATAAATTCAACTCATCATTGCACTCTTGAAGGCATCCATAGCTAAAAAAGAAACACAAAAAATATGGAAGCCACTTCAAGAAGACGAGTTTTAAACATTTGTGTGTTTTGTGGTACTAGTGTTGGTGTGAAACCAGAGTACATAGCAGCAGCACATGAATTGGGTCGAGTCTAAGTTGAAAGGAATATGCACCTATTATATGGAGGAGGCAATCTTGGACTAATGGGGATTGCTTCAAAGGCTGTACAGGAAGGAGGCAGTCAAGTCTTGGGAATCATATCAAAACCCTTGGCGGAGGCAAATCTGATAGGACCATCGAATGGAGAGGAACTGATCATGCCAGGTATGTCTGAATGACTGGTAGAAATGATTAAACATGGTGATGCTTTTATTACTTTACTAGGAGGCTTGGGCACAATGGAGGAAATTTTTACTATGTTATCTTGGGCGAACTTGAACATACACCAGAAACCGCTTGGACTATACAACGTTGATGGATTTTATGATTTTCATTTTGTGTTTCTTGATGATGCCCGAAGAAATGGGTTCGTGTCAAAGCCTGTAAAAGAACTCCGTTTTACTGCCAGAACAGCACCAGATTTAATTGATCAAATCTGAGCCTTTGAACCTCAAATTGACCCAATACTTTCCAAGATAAACTGGTCCGATAATGATCGTGGTAAGAGGCGTCAGATAAATCTGGATCTTAACCTTTAACTTTTCATTTAGATGTAGAATTTCAGCTAACTAAGTACGGTTTTCTAAACTCTTCTTTTACTGTTTAAGACATTGGGGACAATGTTTCATTTAGGTTTGGGGGAGGAGAATAGTTAAATTGTATCTTGTTTTTATTGTTTTATTTTTAATCAAAATTTTTCGAAAAAGCCAAAAAAAATTGAAAAATTTTACAAAAACCAAAAAAATATTTTGTATTTTTGTGTTTTTATTTGATTAATCAGGTGAAATTGGTGTGAGATAGCTGTGTAAGGAATTTCCATTCCTGAGACATATCTCAACCTATTTCGGAACAAGTTAATTTTTGTTTATTTCCTTTTAAATTATTTAAATTGTGAATTCTCCATAATACTGACTAAAATGAATCTTCATATGCTCAGTTGACAGGTATTATCAGCATACATGGTAACATATAGACATGAGATGTAATTGAAAAGTTTGTAATATTAAGTGCTCTAGTTTAATTGGAGGAAGCATCTATAAAAAGCGATGGAGTAAAAAATAAAACGTCCGAGATCCGAGTTATTAAGTCTGTAAGGGTGTTTTAACACTTAATTCCCTAAAACCAACTGGTTTGGGAGTCACTGACCCAAAGCTCGTTACATGGATCGAAGATGTTGCCAAATATAATATATATATCTGAAGTCTGAGTAATTAAGTCCGTAGGGGTGTCTTAACACCTGGTGCTCTAAAGCCAACTGGTTTGGGAGCCACTGACCCAAAGCTCGTTACATAGATAGAAGATATTGTATATAAATAAAAAAAATCAAAAAAAACAGAAAAATCAAAAAAAAATTACTCCATTGCTTAAAAAAGGTGTGGATTCTGAAAAAAATTTAGGACAAAAATATTACTCTCTTCTCAACTACACTAATGACTATTGTGGGCAAAATGAGTTGATTAATATTTTGTTGACTGTGTATATGGAGAATGGTAAAAATAATCGGAGAATTTACTTATTCGGTAATTTAAAAAGAAACAAAACAATTATTGACTTGGATAAGAAGTTTCACCTGTTTAGTCACTAACTTATTTATTCTCTTTTCTCTTGTCTTTTTGCTTTTGTGTTCATTAGTTTTAATATCTTTTTACTTTATAAGACGTTTGTGGGTATCGTTGCTGTAAGCCCTCAAGAGACTACAACTCGTCCATTAGGGACACCTAGGGGTTTAAAGGCTTGTTGCATACGCTAAATGCAACCGTGATCCCTACGAAAGTGTCTTAGTTCAATTTTAATTGTTTCTTGTATTTTATTTTATTATTTTGCTCGAGGACTAGCAAAATGTTAGGTTTGGGGGTGTGATGAGCGGAAAATATATCAATATTTACCGCCCTTTTACTTAATATTTTATTTAGTTTCTCGGGTTTGATGAACGTTTTGATGTGTTTTAGTTTATTTTGCAGATAAAATAATATTGGGACTCAATGAAATCATTTAGGACGAAATGTGGGTCAAATAAGGGCAAAAATTGGACTTGACATATTAATTTTCGAGATTGGAAACTTGAAGTGCAGTTTCGAAAATTCCAGTTTTGCGCAACTGTCGTATTTTGGGTATAAATTTTTACTCCGATATTGGATTAAGCTGATTCAAGTTCCAGATTAAAGAAGACGCAAAGATCTATAACTTTGAAGAACAAAATAAATTCGAATTCTGAAGATTTCATGACCGAATTTGATGAAACATCGGGAAGTATGTTATATGTAATTATTAAAGTCATTTTCAAAGCAAAAAAATAAAAAAATAAATAAAAAATAAAAATAGTCAAGCTCCCACCAAACATGATAGAAATTAATAATGGATTTGGTGGAGCAATTAGTGGAGCAATTTATAATGGATTTGGTGGATGATTTGATGGAGGCAAAATTTTGCCTATAAATACCAAGCCATTTCATTTGTAAATTCATACTTTCTTCTTTGAAATTCCTTAAGAATAACTAAGAAGATTGTATCTTGTTTGTTTATTTACAGCTTTTAGTAATTAATTTCCGCTTTCGCACTTTCTTTTCTTTACTTTTCAGTTTTTACTTTCCGTAATTTACTTTTAAGCACAATACTTTTCTTTCTTTACTTTTCAGTTTTTACTTTTCAAGCAATGATGAGGTAACTCCCCCTTGTTGGGGGTAAAAGGTAAAGCTTTTATTATTGTTATTTAGATTAATCTCCCATAATTATAATATAATAACTATTTAAAATCTGACTTAACGAGGATACCTCCATATTGGTCGGTTGGTAATTAATTATAAATTGGTTTTAACCTGACTAAGCATGGATACCGCCTGGTTGGTCGGTTGGTAATTAATTATTAATTTGACTTAATCTGGATACAGCCTACATGGCTGGTTGGTAATTATCATGCAAAGTTAATATATTATATTAAGGGAGATATCTAAAATAGTAGTAATAAAAGTGGATCATTTTACCTCAATATTTTCTTTATTGTACTTTTACTTTATTTACTTTCAGTAATTTACTTTTCAGCAATTTACTTTTCAGCAATTTACATTTCAGCAATTTATTTTCAGCAATTTACTTTTCAGCATTTACTTTCAGCATTTAATTTTCAGTATTTAATTTTCAGCATTTTGCTTTCCGTCATTTACTTTTCAGTATTTAATTTCCAGCAATTTACTTTATGTCTTTCATTTTATTTAAGTTTTTACTACCCGTAAATATATGTCGTAACTAAGTCAGTTATTTGGGGTTGTGATGAAGTCCAATATCATAGATTTATAAGAGGTTATTTTATGGTTTGGGTAATATAAAGGTTTATTTATTGATCCTTAGTCATAATGCTTTTTATTAACTGGCCATTAATAAAATCGAACTGGTAAACTTAAAATGAACTTGGAAAAAGAGATTTTAGGTTTAAGACCCTAGATTCAATAACCCACGATCTTCCTTGAGGATAGATAACCCTTTAATAGATTTCCTTACAGGATAGGAATATACCTGTCGGGCAGGGTTAGCCATAATTGGAACTTAATCTTAATGAATTCAAGTAACTTGGTTGACATAGTAATATGATTAATCGGGTTACAATGAGTATTTGTATTTAACCATCGAAAGAGGCTTTTACATAATTTTGTGTTCCAGGTTAATAAACCAATAAATTACACAAACGTAAAATAGCCACTTCATCTTTTAAAAGATATTGGAAGGATTCACAACTCTGGATAGTTTCTTAATATTAAATTTTCCAAAAATCTACTTTCGCGTTATTTCTTTTACTTGTTTTAAGTTTAAAGTCACCACCCAATCAAACAATCAATCCATTGGATACTTGTAAACATTTAACTTCATAAATTGATAACAAAAGGTTTTAAGTCCCCGTGGGATCGATACTTTTTATACTACTTGAACGATACGTGCGCTTGCGTTATACGTGTGTGATTACGTCGGTCATTGCTAACGAAGTTTGATATAGAATACCTCACCTCTAAGGTGGTCAAAGGGCGAGCCGTAGCAGAATTCTTGGCATTACAATCCATAGAAGGAGATCAATATGAGTTCGAATTCCTAGACGAGGAGATTCAAACCATAACGATCCAGAGGTGGAAAATGTATTTCAACGGGGCGGTGAATTACAAAGGAGCTGGAATAGGAATTGTGATAGTAACCCCCGAAGGAGAAACCCTACCTATGGCCAAAAGGTTGACGTTCGGAGTAACCAACAACATGGCCGAATATGAAGCATGTGTCTTTGGACTGAAAGCACTGATAGCCCTAGGAGCTAGGGACGTAGAAGTCTATGGAGACTCGATGTTGGTAGTTCGACAGATGTAAGAGGAATGGGAATTGAAGGAAGACCGGTTGAGACCCTACCTACCACATCTCAGGAAGTTGGCACAGGCTATCCCCGACTGTAAATTACAGCACTTGCCACGAGGAAAAGAAAAGAACCAAATAGTAGACGCACTAGCCACCATAGGTGCAACTTGGGAAAACCTAGAAAAACTGGTAATGAGACCTCTTGTGCTGACAAAAGCTAGCAGACCTAGTTATGAGATAGAGAGAATCTTGTAAATAGAAGTCGACGATGGGAAACCGTGGTATTATGACATTCTGCAGTATCTAGAACGTGGAGAATTCCCTGAAGGAGCCGGCAAGAAAGACAGAATAACCATTCAGAAATTGGCTTCCAATATGTGAGTTTGAGGGGAGAGTTGTACAAGTGACAAGCCAACGACGTCCAGCTGAAATGTTTAAGAAAAGAAGAGGCTCAGAAGGTGATGGAGGAGGTGCACGCTGGAGTATGTGGACCGCAAATGAATGGGATGAATTTGTCTTGCAAGATAGTGAGACATGGATTTTACTAGTCGACCATGGAAGCTGACTGCGCAAAGCTGGTGAAGCAGTGTCCCGATTGCTAGGCACACAGCAACTTGAACCATCTACCGACTATGGAATTGCACGGACTGTTAGAACCATGGCCTTTCTCAGCATGAGGTATTGACATGGTTGGAGAAATCAGGCCACATGCATCAAATGGACACTGACCGAAATTTTCAGACGCGTATAACGCAAGCGCACGTATCGTTCAAGTAGTATAAAAAGTATCAATCCCACGAGGACTTAAACCCTTTTGTTATTAATTTATGAAGTCAAATTTTTACGAGTATTGTAGGACACAGAAATCGGCGACGCTTGTTCTAGGCTCGCGACCTAGTCGGGAGTACGGAATAGCCCACGAGGAACTAAATCGGAGAATAATTGAGTCGCCACCACAGTGTGAACTGGGAAAATGATTTAAGGCCGCACTCACCCCTCGCAAGGGAAGACCTCAAACCGTTGGGTTCAGAATGGTCCCTTACTTATGCCACTTGTAATGAAAAGATTTGTGTAATAATTTAACCGAGTCTACGCAACCTATATACGCAAGAATAGCCTACATCTAATTCGCATACATGAAAGTAAAACCTATATCTAAGTTTGCATGCATAAAACTAAAGCCTAAATCTAAGTTTGCATGCATAAAAGTAAGTCGACATAACGGCAAGCACGAGAGCACATGAACGCATAAATCGACAAACATGACAAGTAAATAAATAAATAACGATCTAAACAAGAACGTAGAAGAAACATAATTAAGTTCCTAATGTAAAAGAAATAACTAAATCATGCTTGGAAATAATCAACTAAATCATGCATAAAAAATAACATACTAAACAACCTAATCATGCATAAAAGTAATATATTATTTCTAATAAACAACGAATAAACACAAACTTGGATGAAACGAAATATGTGTGTCTCTCAAGCTGTACGTGGCATTGTATCCCGAGTGTAGACCATACTACCGTCCATTCGGATTCAGCTACAAAATTTACGTCTGGGTTTCCATCCGATATACCGCAAGAGATAACGCATACTTCGCTCATCCCATGGCCACAACATACATAGATCAACGATACGCATGTGAATAAATAAAATAATAATAAATAAAGAAAAGAACAAGAATAGATAAAAGGTTACCCTCAGGTCTAACCTCTTAAGTCATCTTTTGGAAGTGCGTTACACGACCATCAGAAGGGTTAATGCTCCGCAACTCCTCCGGTTTACTGGTTCGTTGTTTTCCTTCACTGCCTCGCTGTTTTGGGCTGCTGTTTGTTCACTATTTTGCTGCTATTTTTTGGTTACTATTTTTACGGTAATTAAGTGCAGTTTTCTGGAAAGATTTACGGTGGTTTAGGACAGTTTTGCTGGGCAGATTATCGGTGGTTTAAGTGTAGTTCAGGGTCTAATTTTCGGTAGTTAAGATACAATTTTAGGGGCTACTTTTTAGTAGTTTCAAGTGCAGTCTGCGCGGATTAGGAGCTGCTTGTGGGCGTGAATTGAAGGCATTGCATGGGCTTTTTGTGGGCGTGAATTGAAGGCAGTGCTGAGGCTATTTGTGGGCGTGAATTGAAGGCAGTGCAGAGGCTGTTTATGGGTGTGAATTGCTAGCAGCTTGGGCAGCAGTTGCTGCAGTTTGGGCGTGAGTTGAAGGCTGTTTGTAAGGGGTGAATGCATGAGGTTGAGGGCTGTTTGTGGGGGGTATTTATGTTGATTGTTCACGGTAATTGCAGAGAGTTTCTTTGTGTGGGGCGTGAAAAGCTAGCCTTGAATGTGTTGGTTTATGCTTCTTTTTATAGGCAATGGTTTAGGTTTACCTTATGCGAATAGGGAAAGAATATTGTGTAATTATGTGGATATTTAATTGTGTATCATAAGGAAGGATCTCTTCATTTTAGAAAGGTAAATTGATTTGATTTGATTTTATTTTATTTAGTTAGGAATGTGATTTATTTTAATTAGGAAGGTGATTGATGAGATTTGATTTGAATCTTTTAATTCGGGAAGGTGATTTGGCTTGATTTCAACATGTGTTTAATGTGTGAATTGTGAATTACGTCCTTTTGGCATGGGTTTGGTTCTTTTTGGTGGGCTTGGTGTGTGGCTTGGTGGTGTGTGGGCTTGGTGTGTGGCTTGCGGGGGTTTGGGGTGCTGATGAATGAATTTTAAAACAGAGGTCCAACGAGCGAACCCACAGCTAAGGAAACGAATTTAGTCCAACAAGATATCAATTTCTGACTTTTCCCTTCCGACGTCCGTTTCCCGCGACTTCCACAACTTAAAGAGGTAGTGTCTCCATGTGAGACTCATCATCGGGACTTATATGCAAAAATGCAGTTCCCACAATCGCCCCCACTTTGATGGGACTTATGCAGTGTGTGACAATGACAATCCTATCAAAGTTATGCAATGCATTTTTACTTACCTGGCTCGCCAGCTGCTGCTTGACTTGCCTGTTGCTTCGAACTAAGTTGATCTGGTGCTGAGGTGCTGCGACCTCGAGGTCATCCCTGCAAGAAGCTGCGATCTCTAGGAATCACTATCCTCACTACCGAACTGAACTGATGAGAGGTGGTCAATTTTCGAACCGTTACTGAGTTGAGATTATGGTCCATTTCCAAACCGTGCTCCATTTTCAGAGTGCCATTTTCGGCATGCTAAACCTCATTTCCGAAGCATCGCGATTGTGATAGTTGTCCATTTCTGAACCCTTCTCCATTTTCGGAGTGCCATTTTCGGCGTCTGATGTGAAAGTGGTCATTTTCGAACCGTGCTCCATTTTCGGAGTGCCATTTTCGGCGTCTGATTTGATAGTGGTCCATTTCTGAACCGTGCTCAATTTTCGGAGTGCTATTTCGGCGTCTGACGTAATAGTAGTCCATTTTCGAACCATGCTCCATTTTCGGAGTGCCATTTTCGGCATCTGATGTGATATTGGTCCATTCCAAACTGTGCTCCATTTTCGGAGTGCCATTTTCGGCGTTAGATGTGATAGTGGTCCATTTCCAACCGTGCTCCATTTTCGGAGTGCCACTTTCGGTGTCTGATGTGATAGTGGTCCATTTCCAAACCGAGCTGTATGAGAAAGGGTAGACTGGTCGCCCCCAGTCTCGGTTCATCTTTCTGTCCTTTGCTGCTTTTTCATTTTCTTCAACACCTGCGAATAGAAACAAAACACCAAAAAGAATGCAAGTACGTTACGTGTATGCATGCATGCATGAATGAATTTCCTATTTCGTTGGGTTAGGTTTTCTTTGTGCTCTTTGGTGCCCTTTGTCTACAGATGTCTTCGGTACCACTGGGTTTGCTTTCTGCTGACTCTCTTCTGGTGATTGGTCAGTCATCTTTAGTCTCATTTGCTCAAGTTCTCGTTGTGTCCCTTATTTGCGGGGGTGGTAGACTGGTCACCTCCAGTCTTGATTTAGCTTTCTGCTCTCCGCTGCTTACATTAGGTCAAGGTGGACCACATGATATCACATTCTACATCATCATATTATATCACATGCTACGAAATAGTCCCAATAGTTACACATATTATTACCCTCAAAGAATGCCCAATATTGAAACCAGGGAACCTTCAAAACATTCAAAGCAACTCAAATCCAAGTCTTTGGATGAATGATCTAAGCCAGACTCAAAGTGTGTGTGTGCAAAGGTTCCTTTACAGCTTGATCTTTAAGTAAGCCAACTCAATGATCTCGTTTCAAAATTCGGGATCGATGGGTGAAACCAACCTAGATGTCTCAGTTATGCTCTGCAGTTGCTTTTCTGTGCTTAATGTGGTATGGTTTTCTTTCTCTTTTGTCTTTTCTTTTTTCTTTTTTCTTTTCATTTTGAACTTCTTTTTTTCTTTTTTGTTTTTTTTTCAACACACATACCCCTTAAGGTAGCATTCTCCTCATGGTGGTCCTATATTCGCCCATGGGTAGCTTCACGCTTATCGGTTATAGGTGGTTTAATTCTTTTGTTTAGAGAGACTTTTCTTTCATTTTCAACCATACCACACATCATAACAAAGTAAATCAAGATAGACATCTAAGCAAACGGTCATTCACTGACCTACAATTTCTTCAACTAGTCACCTTGCCAACTACTCAGGTTCTCACCGCTAAGAACCTATAGTGAAGTGCTTACGAGTCTAACATATAGATCAATCACTCAAAGTATCAGATAAAAGCATATCAAGAGTTTATCGTTTCTAAGATTTCACCCTAAAGCAAACGATTTCATCATTGGACTTATGCTTAACTATTAAGACTAAGAACAAATAATTTTTTTTTTGTTTTTTTTTTTGTTTTTTTTCTTTTCTTTATCTCTTTTTTCTTTTCTCTTTTTTTGGGCCCACCATGGTCTTTCTATCATTGCCGTAAAATTTTTCTGTTTCTCGGCTTCCTTTTCCCGATATCCATGTTTGCTAAACTCTTCTTGACAAAACTATTTTTTTTTTTCTAACCCACGAATATCTATGATGGCTTTTAAGACACGGGGTTAACATGATGTGTGTATGCATGAGATGCATGAAATGCGTGCGATGCATGAGATATAATATGCATGTGCTTATCAAAAGCATAAAGGGGTGGCTTCTATGAGATATATGACTATGGTTCATATGCGGGTTTATAGGAGTGTAGACGAAGGCTCCCGTTGGCGAAGGATTGCCTACAACTAGGTCTCCCCACTCAAGGGTTCGAGCGACCAAGTGAGCGTACCTTTTTTATACGCTAAGGTACGTGCCAACGATTTATGATGCATGATTGACTGTCAGATGGATTTCCTATTAGAGATTCCCCAGAGGGAGGGTGGAGCGGACTCTCTTAAATACCCAAGCCTCTTAGGCTCTTATCGCTTTGGTGATAGGAATAAACAATAGGTCCTCCAAATAGTCCATCACGGTAAGCTTCAAGTGAATTATTATCTAGGTGCAGTGACATACTATTTCTAATAAACAATGAATAAACACAAGATTAGATGAACGAAATATGTGCGTTTCTCAAGCGGTACGTGAAATTGTATCCCGAGTGCAGACCGCCCTATCATCCATTCGGATTCGACTATGGAATTTACGTCCGAGTTTCCATCCGAAATACCACGAAAGATAGCACAAAATCATTCATCCCATGGCCACAACATACATAGATCAACGATACGCATGCGAATAAAAATAATAAAATAAAGAAAAGAACGAGAATTGATAAAAGGGTGCTCTCAGGTCTAACCTCTTAAGTCGTCTTTTGGAAGTGCGTTACACGGCCATCGGAAGGGTTAATGCTCCGCAACTCCTCCGATTTACTGGTTCGTTGTTTTCCTTCGTTGCCTCGTTGTTTGGGCTGTTTTGTTGCTCACTGTTTGATGCTATTTTTTGTCACTATTTTTACGGTAATTAAGTGCAGTTTTTCTGGACAGATTTGCAGTGTTTAGGACAGTTTTGTTGGGCATATTTTTAGTGGTTTAAGTTCAGTTCATGGTCTAATTTTCGATGGTTAAGATGCAGTTTTCAAGGGCTATTTTTTGGTAGTTGGTAGGTGTAGTTTGCGCGGATTAGGAGCTGCTTGTGGGCGTGAATTGAAGGCAGTGCATGGGCTATTGTGGGCGTGAATTGAAGGCAGTGCATGGGCTATTTGTAGGCGTGAATTGAATGCAGTGCATGGGCTGTTTGTGGGCATGAATTGGTGGAGGAAGTTTGGGCGTGAGTTGCTGGCAGTTTGGGCGTGAGTTGAAGGCTGTTTTTAAGGGGTGAATGCGTGAGGTTGAGGGCTATTTGTGGGGGGTATTTGTGTTGTCTTGCTTTCACGGTAATTGCAGAGAGTTTCGTTGTGTGGGGCGTGAAAATCTAGCCTTGAATGTGTTAGTTTATGCTTCTTTTTATATGCAAGGGTTGGGGTTACCTTATGCGAATTGGGAAAGAATATTATGTAATTATGAGGATATTTAATTTGTGTATCATAAGGAAAGGATCTCTTCATTTTAGGAAGGTAAATTGATTTGATTTGATTTTATTTAGTTTAGGAATGTGATTTAATTTAATTAGGAAGGTGATTGATGAGATTTGATTTGAATCTTTTAATTCAGGAAGGTGATTTGGCTTGATTTCAACATGTGTTTAATGTGTGAATTGGTTATTTTGGAAGGGTGATGGGCGTGAATTAGGTCCTTCGGGCGTGGGTTTGGTTCTTTTGGTTCGCTTGGTGGTGGCTTGGTGGTGTGTGGGCTTGGGTGTGGCTTGCGGGGGGTTTGTGCTGAGGATGAATTTTAAAACAGAGGTCCAACGAGCGAACCCACAGCTAAGCAAATGAATTTAGTCCAACAAGATATCAATTTCTGACTTTTCCCTTCCGACGTCCGTTTCCCGCGACTTCCACAACTTAAAGAGGTAGTGTCTCCATGTGAGACTCATCATCGAGACTTATATGTAAAAATACAGTGCCTACAAGTATCTAATGGATTGGTTATTTGATTGGATGATGACTTTAAACTTAAAACAAGTAAATGAAATTGCTTGAAAGTAGAGTTAGGAAAATTCAATTTTATAAAACTATCCAGGGTTATGAATCTTTCCAATATCATTTTTAAAGATGAAGGTTATCTTACATTTGTGTAATCTATCCATTTATTAACCTGGAACACGAAATTATGTAAAAGCCTCTTCCGATGGTCAGATACAAATACCCATTGTAACCGATTAATCATATTCCTATGTCAATTTGTTATCTAAATTCATGAAGATTAAGTTCCAATTATGGCTACCCCCGCCCGACATGTATATTCCTATCATGTAAGGAAATCAATTAAAGGGTTATCTATCCTCAAGGAAGATCGTGGGCTATTAAGTCTAAGGTCTTAAACCTAAAATCCATTTACCAAGTTTATTTTTAGTTTACCGAATCAATCTTATTAATGGCCAGTTAACAAAATGCATTAAGACTAAGGCTCAATAAATAAACCTTTATATTACCCAAACCGTAATTTAACCCCGTATAAACCGATGATATTAGATTTCATCACAACCCCAGATAACTAACTTAGTTATGACACATAACTAGGGCCGGTAAAAACTTAAATAAAATAAAAGACATAAAGTAAATTGCTGGAAATTAAATACTGAAAAGTAAATTGCTGAAAAGTAAATTGCTGAAAAGTAAATTATTGAAAAGTAAATTGCTGAAAAGTAAATTGCTGAAAAGTAAATAAAGTAAAAGTACAATAAAAGAAAACGCTGGGGTTAGAGGATCCACTTTTATTACTACTATTTTAGATATCTCCCTTAATATAATATATTAACTTTGCGTGATAATTATCAACCAGCCATATAGGCGGTATCCTGATTAAGTCAAATTAAGAATTAATTACCAACCGACCAACCAGGCGGTATCCATGCTTAGTCAGGTTAAAACCAATTTATAATTAATTACCAACCGACCAATATGGCAGTATCCTCATTAAGTCAGGTTTATTATATTATAATTAAGGGAGATTAATCTAAATAGCAATAATAAAAGCTTTACCTTTTACCCCCATCAAGTGGGAGTTACCTCCTCATTGCGTAAAAGTAAATTGCGGAAAGTAAGGACTTAAAAGTAAAGAAAAGAAAGTGCAAAAAAGTGGAAATTAATTACTGAAAATTGTAAATAAACAAGCAAGATACAATCTTCTTAGTTATTCTTAAGGAATTTCAAAGAAGAAAGTATGAATTTACAAATGAAATGGCTTGGTATTTATAGGCAAAATTTTGCCTCCACCAATCATTATTAAATGCTCCACCAAATCCATTATTAATTGCTCCACTAATTGCTCCACCAATTTCATTATTAATTGCTCCACTAATTGCTCCTCTAAATCCATTAGCATTTCTATCATGTTTGGTGGGAGTTGACTATTTTATTTTTATTTTTTATTTTTTTTTTTATTTTTTTGCTTTGAAAATGACTTTAATAATTACACATAACACACTTCCAGATGTTTCATCAATTTCGGTCATGCAATCTTCAGAATTCGAAATTATTTTGTTCTTCATAGTTGTAGAGCTTTGAGTCTTCTTAATTGGAACTGAATCAGCTCAATCCGATATTAGAGTAAAAGTTATGCCTAAAAATATGAAAAGTTGCTCAAAAATTGAATTTCCGAAATACACTTCGTCTAGACGCCCTTTCAAGTTTCCAATCTCCAAAATAATTAATATGTCAAGTCCAATTTATTGCACTATTTGATCCACATTTCGTCTTTCTTAAATGATTTCATTGAGTCCAAAAGTAAAAAGCCATGAAAAGTCTCTAGTGGACGAGTTGTAGTCTCGTGAGGGCTTACAACAACGATACCCAAAACGTTTTACAAAAGTAAAAAATAAAAAACTAATGCACAAAAAGCAAAAAAGACAAGAGAAAAGAGAATAAAGAAGTTAGTGACTAAACAGATGAAACTTCTAATCCAATTCAATAGTTGTTTTGTTTATTTTTAAATTACCGAATAAGTAAATTCTCCAATTATTTTTACCATTCTCCATATACACAGTCAACAAAATATCAATCAACTCATTTTGCCCACAATAGTCACGAGTGTAATTGAGAAGAGAGTAATATTTTTATCCTAAAGTTTTATCAGAATTCACACCTTTTTTAAGCAATGAAATAATTTTTTTTTTCTGATTTTTTTTTTATTTTGATTTTTTTTATTTATATACAATATCTTCCATCTATGTAGCGAGCTTTGGCCAGTGACTCCCAAACCAGTTGGTTTTAGGGCACTAGGTGTTAAGATACCCATACGAACTTAATTACTCAGACTTCAGATATATATATTTTTTGCAACATCTTTGATCCATATAGCGAGCTTGGGCCAGTGACTCCCAAACCAGTTGGTTTTAGGACACTAGGTGTTAAGATACCCTTACAGACTTAATAACTCGGATCTCGAATATTTTTTTTACTCCATCACTTTTTATAGATGCTTCCTCCAATTAAACTAGAGTACTGAATATTAAAAACTTTTCAATTACAGCTCATGTCTATATGTTACCATGTATGCTGATAATACCTGTCAACTGAGCATATGAAGATTCATTTTAGTCAGTATTATGGAGAATTCACAAATTAAATAATTTAAAAGGAAATAAACAAAAATTAACTTGTTCCGAAATAGGTTGAGATACGTCTCAGGAATGGAAATTCCTTACACAGCTATCTCACACCAATTTCACCTGATTAATCAAATAAAAACACAAAAATACAAAATATTTTTTGGTTTTTGTAAAATTTTCAATTTTTTTGGCTTTTCGAAAATTTTGACTAAAAATAAAACAATAAAAACAAGATACAATTTAACTATTCTCCTCCCCCAAACCAAAATGAGACATTGTCCCCAATGTCTTAAACAGTAGAAGAAGAGTTTAGAAAACTGTACCTGGTTAGCTGAAATTCTACATCTAAATGAAAAGTTAAGGTTAAGATCCAGATTTATCCGACGCCTCTTACCACGATCATTATCGGACCAGTTTATCTTGGAAAGAATGGGGTCAATTTGAGGTTCAAAGGCTAAGATTTGGTCAATTAAATATGGGCAGTTCTGGCAGTAAAGAAGAGTTCTTTTACAGGCTTTGACACGAACCCATTTCTCTGGGCATCATCAATAAACACACAAAGAAAATCATAAAATCCATCAACATTGTACAGTCCAAGCAGTTTCTGGTGTATGTTCAAGTTTGCCCAAGATAGTACTGTAAAAATTTCCTCCATCGTGCCCAAGCCTCATGGCAAAGAAATAAAAGCATCAGAACAGTTAATCATCTCTACCAGTCGTTCAGACATACCTAGTATGATTAGTTCCTCGTCGTTTGATGATCCAATAAGATTCACCTCCGCCAAGGGCTTTGGGATGATTCCCAAGACTTGACTACCTCCATCCTGTACAGCCTTTGAAACAATCCCCATTAGTCCAAGATTGCCACTGCCATATACTAAGTGCATATTCCTTGTAGCAATGACTCGACCCAATTCCTGTGTCGCTATTACGTATTCTGGTTTAACACCAACACTGGTACCGCAAAACACAGATGTTTTCAACCCGTCTTCTTGAAGTAGCTTCCATTTTTATCTGGATGCCTTCAAAGGTGCAATGATGAGTTGAATTTATAGAACCTGAAAAGGGTGAGTAATAATAGCACAAATATCTTCCAAAGGACGATTAATAGCAAAATAGTAAATCGTGAAAGATCAAAAAGTAGCCTGGATCATGTCGGAGAAAATAACAAAACAAATCACAATTATTAGGAAAAGACAAAGAGATATAATATTTATAATAATGTAACGGCTTGAATGACGTCTATGAGTCAGGGACAAGCTTCCCATCCAATTTTCTTATAAATTGGCAAACAGGGTCTTTTAGAGTCAGATTCCCGAGACTTAACTGATGTCTTTCTTTACGCAATTGTGCATATAACATGCGAATTTGGTGATACACATATCCATTGGGATGCGTCTCAAGAGTTTTAGATATGTCATCCAAAAACTCCTTACTCAAGTCATCCCTAATGAAATTAATCTTATCTTCGCGGTTATCAGACACCATTCCTAAAGATCGACAACGAGTATCACAAAATATACGGGCACATTTATAACAAACACACATTCTTTTGGCTCTTCTCTTTTTAGCATATGTGCTTCTTCCTAAACCAGGCAGATGTGAAATAAAAGAGTAAGATGACTCACCTGCCAATCGGACCCGTGCTTCAATAATCCAATGAATTTCAGTAGGCATACCTTTGATCATCAGTAGTCTCATCCGTTCCAAGCGAGCTTTGTAAACTTTCATCAGAGATTTTGAGGGAGAGAAGGAAATTGCTTGTGAAGATTTGCGAGAGCACTCTTCCATCTTGAAATGACTTAACCTGACAAAACTAAACACACAAAAATTAAAAGACACAAATCACAATATATACACAAATTGCATGGGTTGCCTCCCAGCTAGCGCTAAGTTTAATGTCGTCAGCTAGACATGATTTCCCGAATGTTAGGCTGGATCTGAAAGTGTGACACTTTCTTTTTGTCGCTCAAATGATTCTCCCCAGTAGTGCTTGACACGCTGGCTGTTAACCTTAAATGTGTTGTTGGACTTGGGGTTGTACAATTCAACAACTCCATATGGTAAAACCTGAGTAATCTCAAATGGGCCTGACCACCTTGATTTCAGCTTTCCAGGGAAAAGTTTCAACCTTGAATCATATAAAAACACCTGCTGCCCTGGTTTCAATTGTCTGCGCACTATTTTTTGGTCATGCCATTTCTTGGTCTTCTCTTTGTATAATCTGGCATTTTCATAAGCCTGTAGGCGAAATTCCTCCAACTCATTGAGTTGGTGAAGTCTTTTCTCTCCTGCAGCTTGTGGATCAAGATTCAACTTCTTCAGTGCCCAGTACGCCTTGTGTTCAAGCTCAACTGGCAGATGGCATGCTTTCCCGAACACCATTTGATATGGGGACATACCAATGGGTGTCTTGTAAGCTGTCCGGTAGGCCCATAATGCGTCATCCAGTTTTTCAGACCAGTCCTTCCTTGTTGATCCAACGGTTCTCTCCAAGATTCTTTTGATCTCCATGTTTGAAACTTCAACTTGCCCGTTTGACTGTGGATGGTAAGCTGTGGAAACTTTATGAGTAACTCTGTATTTGGATAGGAGTGTATCAAAGTATCTGTTGTAGAAATGTGTGCCACCATCGCTGATAATCGCCCGAAATGTTCCGAAGCGAGTGAAAATATTCTTTTTAAGGAACTTGATCACCACCTTTGAATTATTGGATGGCAGTGCAATTGCTTCAACCCATTTGTAAACGTAATCTATGGCAACCAGTATGTATATGTTTCCAAATGATGGAACAAAAGGTCCCATAAAATCAATACCCCACACATCGAATATCTTCACTTCCAGAATATTTTGCAGAGGTCCTTCATTTCTCCTGGAAATATTTCCCGTTCTCTTGCACCTGTCACATTGAAGAGAAAATAGATAAGCATCTTTAAAAAGAGTGGGCCAGAATAAACCTGATTGTAAGACTTTGGCTGCAGTTTTGTTTCCACTGAAGTGTCCGCCATATGGTGATGAATAACAATGTTGCAAGACACTGTTGACCTCCTCCTGTGGAACACACCGTCTCAATAATTGATCAGCACAACGTTTGAACAGGTACGGCTCATCCCAGACATAGTGCTTGACTTCTTTGAAGAACTTCTTTCGTTGCTGAGTTGTCCATTCCAACGGCCATTTTCCTGACACTATGTAGTTTACATAGTCAGCATACCAAGGGACATCGTGCTGTTTCATGGAAAATAACTGTTCATCTGGAAAAGTTTCTTTGATTATCAGTTCTTTGCCAGCTGTTTCTCCATTCTCGAGCCTCGATAAATGATCTGCCACTTGGTTTTCTGTCCATTTCCTGTCTCTGATCTCCACATCGAATTCTTGCAGAAGAAGTATCCAACGGATCAATCTGGGCTTGGCATCTTTCTTCGCGATCAGATACTTGATTGCTGAATGATCTGTGTAGACCACCACCTTGGGACCCAGCAGATAAGATCGGAATTTGTCAAAAGTGAACACAACTGCAAGCAACTCCTTTTCAGTGGTTGTGTAGTTGAGTTGAGCTTCATTCAGAGTTCTGCTGGAGTAGTAAATGGCATGGAAAATCTTTGCTTTGCGTTGTCCCAAAACTGCACCTACAGCAAAATCACTAGCATCGCACATCACCTCAAATGGAAGGGTCCAGTCCGGTGCTACTATGATGGGGTCAGAGACCAGCTTCTGTTTTAGGATCTCAAAGGCTTCTTGGCATTCTTTGGTGAAGTTGAAATGCACATCTTTCTCCAGAAGATTGCAAAGAGGTTTTGCAATTTTTGAGAAGTCTTTGATAAATCTCCTGTAAAAGCCAGCATGTCTGAGAAAACTTCGAATCCCTTTGACAGATGTGGGTGGAGGTAGTTTTTCAATTGTCTCGATTTTTGCTTTGTCTACCTCAATTCCCTTTTGTGAGATACGATGTCCCAGAATGATGCCTTCTTGTACCATGAAATGGCATTTTTCCCAGTTGAGTACCAGGTTGGTATCTTCGCATCTTTGTAACACTTGTTCCAAATTTTGCAAGCAGTGGTCGAAAGAATCTCCAAACACAGAGAAGTCATCCATAAAAACCTCCATACTCTGTTCCAGCATGTCTGAGAAGATGGCCATCATGCAACGTTGGAATGTGGCAGGAGCATTACATAGTCCAAATGGCATTCTGCGGAAAGCAAAAGTACCATACGGACATGTAAATGTGGTTTTCTCCTGATCTTCTAGGGCGATGGCAATCTGATTGTACCCCGAATATCCATCCAAAAAGCAATAGTACTCATGTCCCGCCAGTCTGTCTAGCATCTGATCAATGAATGGCAGCGGAAAATGGTCTTTCCTCGTTGCTTTGTTCAGTTTCCGGTAGTCCATGCATACTCTCCATCCAGTAACCGTTCTTGTTGGAATCAGCTCGTTCTTTTCATTTGTGACAACAATAATTCCTCCTTTCTTTGGTACACACTGCATAGGACTCACCCAACTACTGTCTGAGATGGGGTAAATGATGCCAGCATCCAACCATTTGATGATTTCTTTCTTCACGACCTCCTTCATGATTGGATTGAGTCTCCGTTGATGCTCCACTGTGGGTTTGTACTCATCGTTCATCAGAATCTTGTGCATGCAAAATGATGGACTAATGCCTCGAATGTCTGCTATAGTCCAGCCAATGGCTCTCTTGTGTTCTCGTAACACTCTCAGCAACTTTTCTTCCTGCTCCAATGTTAGCGAAGAAGAAATAATAACAGGTAATTCAGAAGAGTTTCCAAGAAATGCATACCTGAGATGACTCGGCAATAGCTTCAGCTCCAGCTGCGGTGGTTCTTCAATTGAGGGCTTGATTCGATCTTTCTTCAGAAGTTCCAGACTTTCCACTGGTGGTGTCGATTTGATAGTTGATACATTCCATAATTTCAGCATCTAGCTCACTGTCAGTCATGTTGGTGATGCAAGCTTCAAGTTTATCCGTGGGAATTGTATCAGTATCTCGAATGATACTATCAACAACATCAATTCTGAAACATTCTTCCTCATTTTCATCACTCGGGAATTTCATGGCTTTGAAAACATTAAAGGTAACTTCTTGGTCCTGCACTTTCATAGTTAGTTCTCATTTTTGCACATCAATCACAGTTCGACCTGTAGCCAAGAATGGTCTCCCAAGGATGATAGGAACATCTTTGTCTTCTTCCATGTCAAGGATAATGAAATCTGCTGGGAGAATGAGTTTGTCGACTTTGACCAGCACATCTTCAACAACACCTCTCGGAAATGCGAGCGTTCGATCAGCAAGTTGCAGAGAGACTGAGGTAGGCATTGCTTCTCCAATTTGCAGTTTCCTGTAAATAGAAAAAGGCATTAAATTAACACTTGCACCTAAATCACATAAAGCCTTACCGATATAATGTTCTCCAATGGTGCATGGGACAGTGAAACTGCCAGGATCTTTCAACTTCGAGGGAAGTTTCCTCTGAATGATTGCACTGCATTCTTCTGTCAATGCTACTGTCTCGTAATCTCCCAATCTTTGCTTTCGTGACAGAATATCTTTCATGAATTTGACATAGCTGGGCATTTCTTCCAACGCTTCTGCGAATGGAATGTTGATGTACAACTTTTTGAACACCTCCAAGAATCGAGCAAACTGCTTGTCTAGTTTATTTTTCTGGAGACGCTGTGGAAAAGGTGGAGGTGGAGTGAATTTTTCTTGATCTTTTTCCTTTGCTTTTTTTTCCTCCATCAGTGGAACTACATCTTTAGGAACCTCTTCAATTATTGCCTTGATTCCAACATCTTTGTTGATTTCAGTACCACTTTTCAAAGTAATGGCTTGGCATTGCTCCTTCCCTCGGTTCCTTGGATTTGGTTCTGTGTTGCTAGGAAGGTTCCCTGGCGGTCTGTAACTCTGAGCATTGGCCAGTTGTCCAATTTGATTTTCCAGTGCTTTGATGGAAGCAGATTGGCTTTGAAAAATAGCATCATATGCTGCTTGTTGCTTTTTGAACATCTCTGCAATCCATTCTTTCATTTCTGGTTCTTTTTCAAACTCATGGCTTTTGTTTTGCTGTTGAAATCCAGGTGGTGGATTGTTCTTTTGCCTTGAATTGTTGCTCCATGAAAAATTGGGATGATTCCTCCACCCTGGATTGTAGGTGTTGGAATATGGATTGTTCCCCTGTCTATTGAAATTTTTGACATAGTTCACCGTTTCTTCATGTTGGTTTGGCTCTGGTGCTCCTCCATATGGTGAACTTGTGGTTCTGGCGATGTTTACAACTTGCATGCTAAGTGTTTCCAGGATTTTACATATTTGCTCCAACTTAGTATTCACTGCTGAGTTAGCTCCAACTTCATAAATTCCTGTAATTCGTTGGATCATGCTCCTTTCTGTTGGCCACAATGAATTATTGTTAGCCATTTCTTCGATTAAGTCCCAGGCCTGATCTTCTCATTTTGCCATCAAATCTCCTCTAGCAGCAGCATCAATTGTGGTTCTCATCAATCCAGAAAGTCCATTATAGAAGGTTTGGACTTGTAGCCACTTTGCAATCTCATGGTGAGGACATTTTCTGAGTATATCTTTATACCTTTCCTAAGCTTCGCAGAGGGATTCTGAATCATGTTGCACAAATGATGTAATGTCATTCCTCAGCTTTGCAGTTCTGGCTGGTGGAAAGTACTTTGCAAGGAATTTGGTGGCTAAAGTGTTCCAAGTTGTGATGGAACCTGCTGGTAGTGAATGTAGCCAAGCTTTAGCTCTGTCTTTCAAGGAATATGGAAAAACACGCAGTCTCATTGCTTCTTCAGCTGCTCGGTTGTAATTGAAAGTGCCGCAAACTTCCAGGAAGTTGCTGATGTGGGCATTAGGATCTTCAGTTGCATTCCCCCCAAACTGAACTGACTGTTGAATCATCTGAATGCATGTTTTGATGTCACACGCATTTGCTGGTAAGGGAGGAAGTACAATAAAGGAAATGAAGCCGTCAACCACCGGAATGGTTCTGTCTCGAATGGGAATTGGTGGTACAACTTCTAAAGGTTCATGTTCCATGTTGACTAATGCTTCTTGGCCTTCTCGCCTTTCCCTTCTCAATTTTCTGATGGTTATTTCAATTTCTGGGTCAAGCGGTTGGATTTCAAAGCTTCCGGTTCGTCTCATGTAGTGTTTGAGAACCTGAAACAAGAGAAAACAAAAACAATAAGTAAAAAAAAAAATTAGATACAAGTAAAGATATCAAACTCCAAAACTAATAGTGAAAGATAAATAAGTCCACGGCAACGGCGCCAAAAACTTGACCGGAGTTTTCACACGCGTATAACGCAAGCGCACGTATCGTTCAAGTAGTATAAAAGTATCGATCCCACGAGGACTTAAAACCTTTTGTTATTAATTTATGAAGTCAAATTTTTACGAGTATCTAATAGATTAGTTATTTGATTGGATGGTGACTTAAAACTTAAAACAAGTAATTGAAATTGCTTGAAAGTATATTTAGGAAAATTCAATTTTATAAAACTATCCAGGGTTGTGAATCTTTCCAATATCATTTTTAAAGTTGAAGGTTATCTTACAGTTGTGTAATATATCGATTTATTAACCTGGAACACGAAATTATGTAAAAGCCTCTTCCGATGGTCAGATACAAATACCCAGTGTAACCCGATTAATCATATTCCTATGTCAATTAAGTTATCTGAATTCATTAAGATTAAGTTCCAATTATGGCTACCCCCGCCCGAAGGTATATTCCTATCTTGTAAGGAAATCTATTAAAGGGTTATCTATCCTCAAGGAAGATCGTGGGCTATTAAGTCTAAGGTCTTAAACCTAAAATCCTTTTCCAAGTTCATTTTAAGTTTACCGAATCAATCTTATTAATGGCCAGTTAACAAGATGCATTAAGACTAAGGCTCAATAAATAAACCTTTATATTACCCAAACGTAATTTAACCCCTTATAAACCGGTGATATTGGACTTCATCACAAACCCAGATAACTAACTTAGTTATGACACATAACTAGGCTAGTAAAAACTTAAATAAAATAAAAGACATAAAGTAAATTGCTGGAAATTAATTACTGAAAGTAAATTGCTGAAAAGTAAATTATTGAAAAGTAAATTGGAAAAATAAATAAAGTAAAAGTACAAGTAAAAGAAAATGTTGGGTTAGAGGATCCACTTTTATTACTACTATTTTAGATATCTCCCTTAATATAATATATTAATTTGCGTGATAATTATCAACCAGCCATATTGGCGGTATCCTGATTAAGTCAAATTAAGAATTAATTACCAACCGACCAACCAGGCGGTATCCATGCTTAGTCAGGTTAAAACCAGTTTATAATTAATTACCAACCGACCAATATGACGGTATCCTCATTAAGTCAGGTTTATTATATTATAATTAAGGGAGATTAATCTAAATAGCAATAATAAAAGCTTTACATTTTACCCCAGCAAAGGGGAGTTACCTCTTCATTGCGTAAAAGTAAATTGCGGAAAATAAAGATTTAAAAGTAAAGAAAAGAAAGTGCGAAAGTGGAAATTAATTACTGAAAGCTGTAAATAAACAAGCAAGATACAATCTTCTTAGTTATTCTTAAGGAATTTCAAAGAAGAAAGTATGATTTACAAATGAAATGGCTTGGTATTTTGGCAAAATTTTGCCTCCACCAAATCCATTATTAATTGCTCCACTAAATCCATTATTAATTGCTCCACTAATTGATCCACCAAATCCATTATTAATTGCTATCATGTTTGGTGGGAGCTTGAAATTTTTATTTATTTATTTAATTATTTATTTTGCTTTGAAAATGACTTTAATAATTCCACATAACACACTTCCGGATGTTTCATCCTTTTCGGTCATGAAATCTTCAGAATTCGAAATTATTTTGTTATTTAAAGTTGTAATCATTGAGTCTTCTTTAATCTGGAACTTGAATCAGCTCAATCCGATATCGGAGTAAAACGTTATTCCCAAAATATGACAGTTGCGCGCAAAATTGGAATTTCCGAAATTGCACTTCGTTAGAACGCCCTTTCAAGTTTCCAATCTCCAAAATTAATATGTCAAGTCAAAAATTTGCCCTTATTTGACCACATTTCGTCCTAAATGATTTCATTGAGTCCCAATATTATTGTATCTGTAAAATAAACTAAAACATATTAAAACGTTCATCAAACCCGATAAACTAAACAAAATATTAAGTAAAATGGGCGGTAAATATTGATATATTTTCCGATCATCAGACACCGCTTCATAGTAGTGGCGGTAGACTATTTTTCGAAGTGGGTGGAAGCTGAGTCATTCTGTAATATTACGGCGAAGCAGATGGCCAAGTTCATAGCCCGTAATATAGTATGCCGATGCAGAATGCCACATCACATAATGACGGACAATGGAGTCTAATTTCAGGGAGAAACAAAGGCGATGTTGCAGAAGTACGGGATAGGGCATTACAAATCATCACCTTACAGGCCATATGCTAATGGAGCGGTAGAGGCGGCCAACAAAACCATAAAGAAAATACTAGCTAAGATGACAGAAAGTTATAAAGATTGGGCTGACAAATTGCCGTATGCCTTGTGCGGGTATAGAACTTCAGTGAGAACGGCAACGAGAGCCACACCCTATGCTTTGGTTTACGAGATGGAGGTAGTGTTACCAGTGGAAATAGAGATACAATCAATGCGGGTACTAGCAGAGGCATGATTGCCTGAGCAGGAATGGGCCTCGCAGAGGTTCGAACAGCTAGAATTACTGGATGAGAAAAGGATAAAGGTCTTGCACCACATACAGCTATACCAGAAAAGGTTGGCCCGGGCGTTCAATAAGAAGGTGTGTCCCACCAAGATCAGGGAAGATAATCTAGTGCTCAAGCAGTCGAAGCCACTGACGATGGACCCAAGGGGGAAGTTCAAGCCCAATTGGGAAGGGCCCTACCTGGTCAAGAAGGTGATGAGAAATGGGGCAGTGAGACTGTCAGATTTGGAAGGGAACGAGTTCACCAAGCCCATCAACGTAGACAGACTGAAGCAATACTTTGCATAAAAAAAAAGAGAGAAAGAAAAAGAAAGGCTCGTTGGGTTCAAAATCCGCAAAGGACAGCCCAAGTAAAATATAGAGCATGAGTGAGCAAGAAAAATGGCTAATTGTAAAATCTGTGAGGAACAGTTAGTGGCAGAGGTACCCTTGCAATGCAGTTTATTTCCTACATATATACTAAGAGGTAATGCAAATGCCTTTTTTGAAACAAATGTTCAAGATGTTCAAAAATTGCATAAATCCCAGCTAACCGGGAAAGATTAGAGTCAAGTAATTATAAATCACGTCTTTTGTTTCTTAGATGCTGGACCAAGGTCAGAAGATCTGGGGAAAGAACTCCGAGAATGGAAAACAACCTCGGGAATGAGGATGAGTAAAGAGCCTCGAGAATGAGGACAGATATGGAAAAAAAAAATTTAGCTCGCTGAGTTGAAAACTTGAAAAGGCGACTCAGGCAAGATAGAGAAATCCGCTAAGTTGAAAATCTGAAAGAACAGCTTAGGCAAAAGATAGAACAAACCTGCAAAACAAGGAAAGCTTCGGGAATTAGAAGACATGATTTTCAGTATCCGAGAAGGGTAATAAAAGAAAAATGCAAGCCGAGAATGGCAGCAAACTCCTCAGGAAGAGGGCATATTTCAAAATCTGGGAATCTGAAGACATGATTTTCAGTATCCCAAAAGGATGAGGTCGCTTTCAAAAATGCATAATCCACCTTGACCCAGTGCAGGTAGCGGAGAGCAGAAAGCTGAGCCAGGTCTGGGGATGACCAGTCTACCACCCCGCGAATGAGGGACACAACAGGATCTTGAGCCATGAGACCAAAGAGAACTGAGCAATCACCGTAGGATAATTGACAGGAGGAAATTATAAGCATGCCAAAGGGCGACCAAAGATTTTTATAGGGAAATGGCACCAAAGAGCGCAAGGAAGGCTTAACCAAGGATGACATCAAGCCAATAGGACAAAGAAACCCCATCGGAATAGGGAATGCATCCATGCATACATGCAGACATGTCGCATACGCATAATTTTTGTTTTGTATTCGTAGGCTTTGAAGAAAAAGCGACGAGGACGAAGAACTTCGGGAATGGAGAATAACCTCAGGAATGAGGACGAGCAAAGAGCCTCGAGAATAAGGACGGATCAGGGGTCGAAGTGCCTCACCACCATCAATTGTACAGTTCATCAATTCGAGGCCCAGAGGTCGAAGTACCTCATCATCATGGAAAAAACTCCCTAGTGGATTGAAAAGTCACGCAAATGGACCAAAATGCCATCACCCATTCAATTCGGGAATGAATCCCAGAGGTCGAAGCGCCTCAAAAATCGAAGCATCTCACACCTGGTATGGATTCAGGAATGAATCCCAGAGGTCGAATTACCTCGCCATCAACTCAACTCAGTTCGGGAATAAATCCCAGAGGTCGAAGCGCCTCAAAGATCGAAGCATCTCACACCCAGCACGGTTCGGAAATGAAGCCCAGGGGTCGAAGCACCTCACCGTCAGTTCGGGAATGAATCCCATAGTTCGAAGCATCTCACACCCGGTATGGATTCGAGAATGAATCCCAGAGGTCGAAACACCTCAGAGATCGAAGCATCTCACGCCCAGTACGGTTCGGGAATGGAGCCCAGGGGTCGAAGCACCTCGCCGTTAGTTCAGGAATAAATCCCGGAGATCGAAGCATCTTACACCTGGAACAGATTCGAGAATGAATCCCAGAGGTCAAAGCACCTCACCATCAACTCAACTCAGTTCAGGAATAAATCCCAGAGATCGAAACATCTCACACCTGGAACGGTTCGGGAATGAAGCCGAGGGTAATTTTGCATAAGCCCGATGATGAGCCTCGTATGGAGGCACTACCTGAAAAGTTACGAAAGTTGCAGAAAATGGATACCGGAAGGAAAGAAAACCTCCAAAAATCAGCACCTCATCGAATTCGGACTCACTAACCTTAGCCTCGGACCCACCATACACGCCCTTGTACCCTTCAACTTCGGCCCATCCACACGGCCCAAAACCTCATGCAATCCATCCACACGCCCAAAATCCCATGCAATCCACATGATCAAATTCCATCATCAACACTTTATAATTTAACAAGATTTGAAATCTCATCCTTACCAATTTAACAAGATTTGAGATATCCTCATCACCAAATTTATGAGATTGTATTCCCAAAATAATTTGAGAATATATCCCCCAAATTTACATGATTTGTTTCCCTATTTGGAGATCCCTTCAAATCATTATAAAAAATGGGGACCAAATCATCAACAAGAGGGCTTGGACCGCTACAACAAAGAAAAAACCCTAAGACTTGGACGACAACCACAAACAAAAACCTTAAACCAATCACCGAAATTAAAAAAAAAAGTGAAAACCGAAACAACAAGAGTCATCGAAAAAAAACAACCAAAAACCGAGACATCAAACAACCATCCATCACCGAAAAATAACAAAAAAACAACTAAAAAACTGAGAACAAAACCACTAGAATCACCACAAACAACCAGCCAGCATCACCGAAAAACAACCAGCCAAAAAATAACCAAAGACCGAAGCGTAAAAACCATAAAACATCCACCAAAAAACTGAAACAATAAAACAGAAACCAAAACAGCAAAAACAACAAACAGCAACCAAAAACGGCAAACAACAACCAGAAAACAGCAACCAGAAAATAGCAAGACAGCAACCATAAAACAGTAAAATAGCAACCAGAAAATAATAAAACAGCAAGCATAAACAGTGAACCAGCAGCCAGAAACAGCGAACCAGTAATCCTTCCGGCGACGGCCTAACGCAATTCCGAGAAAGCAACTTAAAAGGTAAGACCTGAGAGCACCCTTACCATCTTTATTTTTATAGTTCTGAACGCTATATTCCTGACCGGACGTTGACCGGCGTAATCACACGCGTATAACGCAAGCGCATGTATCGTTCAAGTAGTATAAATGTATCGATCCCATGAGGACTTAATTCCTACTATTGTTATTAATTGTTGATACTATTTATTTATAGGTATCTAATTAAAGAGAGAAGGGAATGATTACTTGATTGGTTGGTTGAAGGAGGATATCCTGAACAAATAAATAAATAAAAATACAAAAGAAAATACTGAGGAAAATAAACAAAAGATACGAATATCTAGGGTTGTGATTCCACACAACAATACTCTAATGATGAATTGATTCTCTTATACACGTGTAATAAATCAGTTTGCTAACCTGGAACACGAAGATATGCAAAAGCCTCTGTCGATGGTCAGATGCAAATATCCAAATAACCCAATTAATCATATGTCTATGTTAACCAAGTTACCTGAATTCATTAAGTTCAAGTTCCAATTGTGGCTACCCCCGCCCGACAGGTATATTCATCTCATGTAAGGAAATCTATTAAAGGGTTATCTATCCTCAAGGAAGATCGTGGGCTATTGAATCTAAGGCTAAAACCTAAAATCCATTTTCCAAGTTCATTTTAAGTTTACCACATCAATCTTATTAGTGATCAGTCAACAAGAAGCATTAAGCTTAAGACTCAATAAACAAACTAAGAATTACCCATAATATAATTAAATCAATTATTAAGTATGTTAATATTGTGTTTCATCACTTCCCTAGAATAAAAATAAAATGATGGGGGTTAGGAGATCCACTTTTAAAAATCTCACTTTATTATAATATGGAAATTGTTAGTGGTACCCAATTATGTTGAACCAGCCATAAAGGTGGTGTTATTATTTATCCATAAATCAGCCATATATGCGGTAATCATTTGTCACATAAAGACCGACCTATAACCGGTATCCTATTATGTTACATAATTAAAACCAGCCATTAAGGCGGTATCAACTTTTAATCCATATTATTAAATTACAATTTCCATATTATAAATTAAGTGAGATTAATTTACCTTTACTATTTCTAATTTAGAAATCTCTCTTATTATAATATATAAATTTACGTGATAATTACCAACCGACCATATAGGCGGTATCCTGATTAAGTCAAATTTAATTAATTCAAACCGACCATATAGGCGGTATCCAATTAAGTCAGATTTTAAGATAATTTATATATTATAATTGAGGGAGAGTAATCTAAATTATAAAAGTAAAAAAGTTTCACCTTACCCCAGCAGTAAATTAACTACTGAACAAAAAAGAAATAAAAAGTAAATAAATAAAAATAATTACTGAAAGTAAAAGTGCATAATTAAAAGTGCTGAAAGTAAATAAATAAATAAAAATACTTAATTTAAATTACAAAAACTTAAACAAACAAGATACAATCATTAGTCCCTTATTAGGAACTTTAGGAAGGTATGCAAATTCAAATTAATTCGGCCTGAATTTATAAGCATAACCAGGTCCCTCGCATCGCGACGCGTGCAACCTTGCGCGTCGCGACGCGTCGTAGATTTCTGCCACGTGGTACGGGGGTTCCGGAGATGATGACACGTGTACACGGCTTCATCGGTAGCCCAATTATTGTGTCGGCATCGCGATGCGTAAAGTTGGTGCGCATCACGATGCTGACGTCAGTAAAGATGTAGATTGTCGGCAGCATATGATGGTGACACATGAAACGGCGCACGTTAGCAGATTTGATGTGATGTTTACACGTGGCAGGCGCATGTTAGCAATGGCGCATGATAGCAAAACTTCTCTGATTAGTCCACGTGTCATGTGCATGTTAGTAGTCTCCGGCGCACGTTAGCAAACAGTGCATTTTAGCAAACGACGCATTTTAGTAGGAAATTTATATTTTTGTCCGTTTTCCGCTGTTTTTGCCCCAAATTGCCTCTAGAGTCCTGTTATTTTATTTATCTACAAACTACCACAAAACACATTAAAATATTCACAGAACTTAAGAAACTATACAAAATATTAAGTCAATGGAGTGGGAAATAGTGATCTATTTACCACTAATTAGACGTGAAATACATCCAGCCGGGAATGCAAAGTCCTACATCAAAGACGGCCAAATTTCTGGTCACATTTTGTTTTTTTTTCTCTTTTTAGTAGTTCGTTACTTTATTTTTTTCTATTTATTCACTTTTATTTTTTTTATTTTGTTTGTGTTTGTTTATGTTGATGATTATATTTCACGCATTTTTTACCTCTTTAGTTATTCATTATCCATTTCATGTATATTTTTATGTCCGTTTACATTGCATTGATGATTACGTATGTTATTATCCCTTACGATATATCGGATGGAAACCCAGACGTAAATTCCATAGCCGAATCCGAATGGACGGTAGTGCGGTCTGTACTTGGTATACAACTCCACGTGCCACTCGGGAAATATTCATATATGCGTGATTAACCCCCTTTTTTGTTTGCTCTTTATTTATTGACGTTTTTCCCGCTTTTGATTGTTTATTATAGTTTTCGTTATCGCATCTTGTACTTCTTAAAATTAATATGCTTTTGGAACTATGTTATTGTGATTATTATTTTGATTGCGTATGTTATTACATTTTTTATTCGCTTTTATGCATGAATTGCATTAAGACTTGGCTATACCATTGTGTGAACCCGTCCATTATACTGGCATAAGTAAGGGACCATTCCGAACCAAATGGTTTGAGGTCTTCCCTTGCAAGGGGTGAGTGCGGCCTTAAATCTTTCCCAGTTCACACTGGGTGGCGACTTCTTTATTCTCCGATTTAGTCCCCCGTGGGCTAATCCGTACTCTCTACGGGCTGCGAGCCCAACAGTGTCGTGGTCGCCGAACATCATAGGCATAACAGTAAACCCCGCTTTGCTCCTACAGCCAACCTGCGCAGTTTGAAGTGATAAACAAAAAAATTGACTCGAAGCACACCGTGAACACCCCTACTTGTTCATATTGCCATAATCGTCGGTAAATTTGTAAGATACACCATAATAGTTACATATTACTCTTGCACCTTCATTTTCAGTCTCGACTAAATGAAAATGAATTTTGAAAATATCAGAAGATCGAGACTTAACTTTTCTTCTCCGTGTGCCGATACTTTAGCAGCTCTTTCGAGTTGGGACATTGGACATGGTGTTCTCAGATGAACTTGTCATTTTTATTAATATTATAAAATTATAAAGTTAAATAAATTTATGAAATTGAAGATGAGAGAATTGAGAATGAGAGTGAAAATACGAATTTACCTTAAGTTATGACCCTATGCGGAATAAATCATAATTAATCAAGACAAATCCTAATTCATGTTACTATAGATTAATCAAATTATCACACACCCTTAATTCCAATCAATATAAATCAAAAAAATATTAAAGCAATAAAAAAATCAACACAAGCAATATATAAACTTACAGTGATGGTAAAAGACCTATAGCAACAACTCTGCCGACTCTAATATCTTTAGACTGTAAAAACTCGAAAAATTCATCGAGCCCGTACCCCACAATTTTCTTCAGAACCTCTAAAGTCTCTGAGCGGATCAACTCTGCAAGCATGCCGGAACTTTGACTACCAATCTTCCTCCTTGAGAACTCTGAAGGTTTAGGAAATTGGGTTTGGCTGTGTTGAATGTTTAACAAAGACGGATCTCACCAAGAATTGAGAAGACGAGGAACAAAAGAGTCTTCAAGGTGAGAACAAAAAGATAATGTGTTTAGGCTCAAGATAATGTGTTTTCAACTCTTTTGGAGGAAGATATATGTTTTTTTATATAGGTAGGGTAACAGCTAGGGTTTCCTAGTGCTAAATTGGCTTGAAAACACATCCAAAATAGTTCATTTACTCACGGGCGTTCGAACGCCACTCGAACGCGTGCTCTCTGGAAGGTTTCGTTCGAATGCATACTAGAATACACCTCGAACGCATACTCATTGGAAGGTTTTTTTTGAACGCACTACGCATGAGAACCTTTTGCCAAGTTTCATTCGAACCCAATCACGAATGTGACACTAACGCTACTCGATTGAACGCATAAAGGAACGCTTTGCAAACGCATGTCTGATCTTCATGCACAGCTTTGTCAAATACCATTCCAATTGCTCTAAGTTCTTCAAGACTTATTATAACTCAATTGAACTTGTTTTGTTATGGACATTGCCAATAAAAATGAAACTAACAATCTCCCCCTTTGGCATTCCGTGACAAAACACTACCTAATACAAAGACTACTGTAAAATACCCAAAAAGAAAATAGACAACTACCAACCATTAAGACAGTGACTTGTTACAATAAGACTCAATCTAATACCTGACCAAGTAGTCTTGAAATCGATGCCTTATCAGCTACTTATCCGCTTACCTGAAACATCCACAAACAACAACATACCGTGAAAAACATATGGAATATAAAGAACATATAAAGTGTACGGGCCAAATTTGGTCCAAGGGCAATTTCGACCTTTTGCTTCAGACCCAATACTGAACGCACCCCAGACTCCTCAGCATAAGATCCAGGCCCAAGTTGCTACCTCAAAAGGAAGCCCCAAGGTTTGAAGTATATAGAGGCCCAGAGATTCGCAAGCCCAGGCCCAGTGAAATACCACATGCCCAAACCATAATCAGGGCTCACCCAACGCCAGTCCAGATAAACGCCGATGCTCAAAAACACCATTCATAACCCATTCATTCCATCCTACAACGGGCAAAACACAGTAATTGCTCCTTATAAAGTCAACCGTTACCATGACCCAACAGACGAGCAATCAAGTTCAATAAAGACACACGCCCCTCCCCCAGGTATGTATATAAGAAAAGAGGGTCCAAGAGAAGGGACATTCAAGCTCTCCTACTCATAGCCTAAGAATACTATCTCCAGAGCTCCCAGCACCTCCCACCTACCGCCCTCACGGTAGCCCACGGGGATCGAGATAATCTCTGCCCTTGCTCTTCTTCCTACGGCATTTACAACTCATCCATAATACTAACTTGGGTGTCGGAGTGCCTTTGGCACCTACCACACCGGTGGGTAGACCCTCCACACTCACCCTACCTCTTCGTTTTACAGGATTGCTAGTTCCAATCTCTATGAAATCTCGATTGTAGACCTCGGGCGAAAATCAACGTCAACAGTTTGGCGCCCACCGTGGGGCCTAGCGATTCATAGCATGCAAAGATCTATCCATCTACGATCCTATCAAACACCCTTCCTCGTGTGGCATCACGCGATGAGCAAGCACTAGATCTCATGATCACTTAATTAGCCATCTTCCAAGAACAATTATAAACATTGAAGCACATTTCTTCAACCCCCCAAAGACGCGAGGCAGAAAGTCATCCCAATAGTCCTGCCATTCGATCCAACCACTTGGAAGCTTCAAAAATGTGGCAAGTGACAAAATGACATAAGACAACCATCCACCAAATCAGGAAAGAAGTTAACACATCTACTCAACCGTCCAAACATAACAAACCCCCTCCTCCATATGCAAGGAAATACAAGAGATTAAAAGAGCGATCATGTCAAGCCTACCCGGTATCAGACTACCAGTGAGAAAGAGTCGATCCGACATAATTTAAAACACTCCACTCTTAGAAATCTTCTAATCTCTAGGATTGTCACTTGGCTCATTTGTTTCGTTCTTAATTAGAAATCCATTTGCTTCAATCAACGTATATGGACCACCACTTGGACCATTCTACACACTTCCTCCAGTCGACATGAGAATACCCTCATAATTCCTGGCATACCCAATCAACCAAGAAGTATTCTCTAAGGTTGAAATCTATTCGAGACTACTTGGGGAGATTACCATCTAATCTAAATGGCATGAATAGAATATCATCCCCTTCAGACTACGAAAGAGGATTTTCGTCTCCTCCAGGTGACATGAAAGATTACGTGAATAGAGTTTCATCAACTCTAGACTCCATTCGACCATAGTCTCATTGACCTATATCAGGAGCAAGACGCCTCCCATCAATGGAACTATATTTCCTACCATTTACCTCACATGATGAAGCGATGTATTTGGCATGAGGAGAATGTCCCAGTCGACAGTACCCGTATGAAGACTTGGCGTGGACATCCTGGTCAACCTTACCAGGTATGGCTTACACTTTTTTAAGAATGTCTCAGTCGACATCACTAAGGCATGAGACTTATAATAGGTGTTATAATATGATACTAGCTATGGGTGTCCCAGACGACACTATGATTTCCAACTTGGTAATTGTTATGAGTGTCCCAATCGACATCAATATATGGCTTGGGACTTATGATTGATGTCCTAGTTGGTATTACAATTTATATTATGAGACTTGCTATAGGTGTCCCAGTCGACACTACAATTTATAACTAGGTAATTGTTATGGATGACTCAGTCGACATTTACAATGTTTGGCAAAGAATTTGTTAGGGATGTCCCACTCGACATTAGTGTGTTGTGGAGGATGACCCAGTTGACATTACTATATATGTAGCTTGTCGCTTGCTAAAGATTCCACTCGACCATCCACATATGAGGCTTGACTTTTGTTCAAGATCTCATTTGACATGAGAATGAAGAAATCCTAGCTAGATGGCTGGAGTTTCATTCCACACGATAATGAAGAAGTTCTAGCTAGAGTAAGAGATTTCACTCAACACGACAAGGACGAAGTCTTGGCTATAGGTTAAGGTTCCAATTGGCACGACATGAAGGAATGATTAGCTACTGGCTGAAGATCTATTCGACACGACATATAGGTAGGCTGAGCTACCTAAGATTTGAATCAACATTGCATGGATGCACATCATAAGGATATTGTCCCACTCGACATCATATCCTTCATACTACATGATAGACTTGGCGTCTCTTCCAGACTACGAAGAAGGACTATCATCAACCTCTTACTACATATGGAGCTTGTCATATTTTCCAGACGACATAGATGGATTGTTGTCTCGTCCGGATGGCATAAGAAGGTTACCATTTTCTCAAGTCGACATTGATGGGATGTCATTCGCTCCAGACGACATGAGTGGATAATTATCTTCCCCAGGAAACAATGATGAATCTCAATCTTCTTCATACGACGTGAAAGGAGTGTCATCTGCTTCAGACGACATTAAGAAGGTTGTCATCTCCTCTTAAGGATGTGGAAGGGTTGTCATATTTTCCAGCCTATATGAAAAGTATTTCATCTCCCCCAAACTACGTGACTGGGGCATCCCACAGGAGAATGCTAAAAGCACAAGACAACAAAGTCAAGAATGCAAACACGGCCTAATACACGGCCCAAGAATCAAATTACAAACAAGCAAAAGAAATTGTGAGACATGCCATGCTACAAACCAGCCCAAGTTCAGAACAACCCACCAATCAGCCTAATAAAGACACCTCCAGCTCACGCCAATCCATGAGACTCAAAACCATTCACCCATTTGCAAATTCCTTACTACATGCATGTGGCTGCACCAACAGGCCCAAATCCAACGTGAATAGGCAAGCCCAAATCCCAACAGTCCCAAAGCTTGTCCATCTACCATTCATCCGTCAACCCGACCATAAAATAGAAAAATCCTCCAAAATCAGATTGAAAACAAGCCCATAATGTTAGACCCAAATTTCACACTGGAAGGGCAACCTTAGGCCACATGATACACCAGGCTATACAACCAGCTTCATTATACAAAAACCAAACCGGCCCAACGTAAGCCCAGTTCGCAGCCCATGCACCCAAAGAAGACACTGAAATCTGATCTTACAAAGGAAGAAGCTTACACTTGTTTTCAGCCCAATCCCAATTGAACCATGTCCCACATTGTTTACTTCAGAGGGAATATTCAATGGCTAAATCTTTTTATAGTTTGGCCATCTACTGCAACATAACCTAACTCACGAAGGTCGCATATTAATGTACTGAGCATGACAGTTGACCTAGCTAGCAAGCCCATTCCCAACTGAAACCTGACTTTGAGCATATAATCGAACCATCGCATTCCACGGGCCAAATTTGGTCCAAGGGCAATTTCGACCTTTTGCTTCAGACCCAATACTGAACGCACCTCAGACTCCCCAACATAAGATCCAGGCCCAAGTTGCTACCTCAAAAGGAAGCCCCAAGGTTTGAAGTATATAGAGGCCCAGAGATTCGCAAGCCCAGGCCCAGTGAAATACCACGTGCCCAAACCATAATCAGGGCTCACCCAACACCAGTCCACATAAACGTCCATGCTCAGAAACACCATTCATAACCCAGTCGTTCCAGCCTACAACGGGCAAAACGCAGTAATTTCTCCTTATAAAGTCGACCTTTACCATGACCCAACGGACGAGCAATCAAGTGCAATAAAGACACACGCCCCTCCCCCAGGTATGTATATATATATTTTTTATTTTACAATGGGATAACAATGTCATCTAGTCAAATGTCATACTATTAAGTGAGTAAAGTATGATAGAGATAAGATTGCCCACCAAAAACTCATACATGCGACCAAGCCTTGACAATAATAAAAATGTGTATGTGAATTGCAAGCACAGATATACCAAGGGTTTTTATCACACACACTCATACACATAGAGCATCAAGAAAAATTAAAGCATATTATTCATGCATAACCATATATCCTACATACCGGGATCACATGCATAAGCTTTTATACTCTATCAAGCCACAAAAATAATTTTGATTTTTTTCATTTTATATATTTTTTGTATTTTTCATTTTTAACACAAAAATAAGAAAAGACACAACAAGGCTTGTCAATATCCAATGATACGTTGAGTTGTATCTTCAGTGCAGATTATACTACCATCCATTCAGAATCATCTATGAAGTTTATGTTCGGGTTTCCATCATATATACCAAAGAACATATAACGAAGTACAACACACACATACATATGCAGTGAAAAAAATCATGCAAAAACATAAAACACACACGCGCACACACACACATATGCAATGGGATAAATGAATGAAACAACTAAGAAGTACACTGAAGTGCACTCTCATCATGCCTTTAAGGATCAAGGCATTCAAAAGTAGATGAGAAGTCATCTCGCTTCCTCATCCAAACTTTTTTAGGAAACTCTTCCACCTGAGTATTCATAATTATCAAAACAAGTTTCTCACTAATTATTTGAGACTGTTTAGCTAATGCAGAAACTTGAGAAACTAGATTTGAGGAATCAAATATGTGTGACATATTCTAGGGCTTTTTCTTTTATTTGTACAACATGAAACACTTAGGCCTAATGTGTCATGCCTTGCCACAGTGATGGCATACATGCACAAACCTTGGATAAGAGCGAGGTCTACCCACCATACCTCTATATTGAGGTTGGACCACAGGACGAGGAATAACATGAAGGTTCCCGAGCCCGGGAAGTGTTTGTGGGCCCACTCAGATTTTGAATCAAGTGGGGCCCACACACACAAGTCACATCACTAGTCAACTTTGTCACTTTTTGTTGATGAAAGTTGTTGGTAGTTGATTGTGTGTAAAACACACAAGTGTGAAATGCTTGAGTGACTTTTACCAACTATGGAAGATTTTTTATTAGACTTTTGATTTTGGAAATCAAATAATACAACACACTTCACTCCTTTTCTTTCTCCTTCACCGTGAGCCTCTTCCTCTCCTTCATCTTGGCTTGGCCAAAAGTTGTAAGAAGAAATAGGAAGATTTTGTTGCAAATTTCTTCCATTTCTAGCACATAAAGAGTTATACAAATGTGAGAGGGAAACCTTTCCCATGAGTTTGGAATTCAAGATTCAAAGCTTGTAAGCTTGGAAGTTCAACATACATCAAATGAGAGCTTGGAGCACAACACAAAGTCTTGGAATTTTTGTTATCTCCTACATCCATAACTGATCAAAGTAAGTATTTTCGGTGTTGGAAATTGTTGATTAGGAATTATTTGGTGTTGTTAAATAACAACAATTAGTAATAATTTCATGTTGGAAATTATTAAGTAACAACAATTAGTAAAATGTTAAGTGGGGAACATATGGTACACCCATGATGGTAACATTTTTGGAAGGGTTAGAGAAAGTCATTATGCATCCAAATACATGTGATTACATAGTAATCAATGCGTGTGATTAAATAGTAATCAAGGATTAATAGTAATCCATGCATGTGAGCTAATAGTGACTTGGTTTCCCTCCTATAAATAAGACCATTTGCTTATTAAGTTAAGCAATCAATTAAGTTTGATTAAGAGGTCTCTACAAGTTTAAAGGTATGAAAATGTGATGTGGTTAATATAGATTTATTTCAATTAGCATGTAAATAAATCTAGGACTAGTAATACATGTATGGTTAGATCCGAAGAGGACAAACATGTAAATATATTAGGGATTATGTTTCCTAACATTGGTATCAGAGCTTAAATGCATGTATTCTAGTTAGATTACACAAAAATTGCATGAACATGCATGAAAGTTGTTAAAAATGCTTCTGGTTTTTATTTTTACAAAAATGATTTTCTTCCAACTTTTGGCCATAATAACTCTCTGTAGAAAATTGATAATCGCATGTTCAAATATGTTTTGAAAACTAGGTCATAAGATCTTCAATATGGTATATCATTTGCTTAATTTGGATTAACATTGAGAAAGATATGGACCCTAGAAGTTGGCTAGATGAATCTATTTTTACCCAGAAAAACACTCCCAGAAGAGCCGTACTACATGTCATCCGGTATTTATAAAATCAGATGACAAGTCGTCCAATTGTCGTACGATAAGTCGTACATTTATAGGTCAAATGGATGACATGTCGTCCATGTATTACACAACCGACAAGTCGGTTCAACCTATAAATGATATCCGACATGTCATACAGTCACGGAACACGCGGACGACATATCATCTGCGCGTGTGACTTGGCCGAGGCTGGCCGGCGCGTGAGGGCACGTGAGGGCGAGTGGGAGCCTGTGGCCGGCGCATGGAGGCGCATGAGCCACTCCTGTGGCGCGTGAATGGCGCGTGGACATCTGTGTTGGCCCGTGTTGGTCATGTCTGTATCGGTTTGCTTCGGTAATTCCGATCCGTCATGATTAAAAGTCTAATCCTTTTTTGTAAAATGTTTTAATCGGCCACGATAAATTTGTTTTATCATATAAACTTTGTGTTTATGAAAATGAATATCTTTGTGATGTTTATTTTACTCAATGTAACTTTGTGTTTCATTGTATTGATTTTTCCTTGTATTTATTGCAGAAAAATCATGGCGATTATTCGAAGAATTGCAAAAATGATTACGACACCCACATACCCGGAGATGATATTAGACATGTTGATAGAAATGGATAAATATCGAATGAGTGAAAGCGATGATATGATTTCGCATATCATCACTTTCAATAACATGTTACAGGAGTCTATCTGGGCAGGTAATTGGATAGGACAACCGAGTAGATTCAGATTACTGAGAAACACTCTCCCCAAGATATGGCAAAAAAAATTACTCGTATTTGGATATTAGTAAAACGTGAGGAAAAACATGTTCCTTATAATAAAGCCATTGAGAGGTTAGCGGTTCAGTATTTTCGGCATAAGGCAAATAATACTATTTTTCATTCGATGTCCCTGAAACGTTGTAAGGATCTTAAATTTGCTATAGGTTTTCCATGGCTGTCCAAGATCAATTACGAGTTACCCAAAGAGTTTGAGGATTCGTAACCAAAAACATATATGAGTTGGGACTCTACAATTGGGAAAATTATTGTCATAAAATATTAATTTATTTCATGTTGTTTATGTGTGTTATTTTACGGCATGTAAATATTGTATTTATATATATAAATGTTTCATGTTGAATTTAATTTATGTAATTAAATCAATGATTGTCATGTACAATTGTCGCATGATTAAGATGTTCTAAGAATTTATGTAATTTTTAGAAAATGATTTTACATGATTGATTATGTTGATAATATTTTTACATTGGGTAATTGGATGATGATTTGACACATAATGGCCTTTTGACTCTAACCCCATTGAAGAATTTTATTAAACATAATTTATTTCATGATAAAATAAACAAATGTATTAACAATTGTGCATGAATGTCTGTAGAAACTTTGTATTTTTTAATGGCTTTCGCAACAAAGAACATTATCGCTGAACTCAACAAGGGTGAGAAACTGAATGGCGATAATTATGAAATTTGGAGCATGAAAATCAAATATGCGCTAGAACAAAAGGTTCTTGAAACTTTGAAAATGAGCATAGATGAACCTGAACATGGCACTACGGCCCAACACAGCGCGAGACCGAGAGGCTTATGAGTCCTGGAAGAAAAAGAATTCCATTGCCCGCATTACGTTGCTAAGCAGTATGGATAATGACCTAATGAAAGAGTTCAGGATATATGATATGGCTAAGGACATGTGGTCCACACTAGCTGAAAAGTTTGGTTGTACATCAATAACCAAACTCAGGTCACTGACAATCAAGTTTGACACATACACGAAACGCCCTGAGTTTACTATGTCAAAACACTTGAGGCAAATGTCAAACATGATTACTGAACTGGTAGATGCTGGACATGTTCTTACAGATGAACAAAAAGTCCAAGGGTCATTCGTTCTCTTCCAAATAGGTGGGAGCATATGAAGATGCATTTGACCCACAATGAGAGCATCAAAACCTTTGATGATGCTAAACGTCACCTTGAATTAGAAAGCGACTGACTCGCGGCCGCTAAGTCAAATACTGAAGTGTATATGACAGAAACTAGCAAACCTGGGGGTTTCAAGAAGAAAATAAAATTTCATGGTGGTGGGTTCCAGTTCGGAAAAGAACAAAATTCTTCCAAGCCAGAAAAGAAACAGAAAACCAATCAACATGGGAAAGGAAAACGTCCTACCAAAAAGAAAAACATGGCAAAGGTTAAATGTTTTAACTGTGGAAAGAAAGGTCATTTTGCTCGTGATTGCACTGAGCCTAAAAAGGTAAATACCTTTCGTGCATATTTAAATGAAATATGTGTTTCAAGTTCAATCTTTCTAACTGAATCTAATCCTTTGTGGACTGTAGACTCATGAGCCACAGACCATGTAGCGAAGGATAGAGATGCCTTCGTGGAATTTTGACGAATTTCACCTGGGGTGAAGTGGATATATGTTGGCAACAACTCACGGGTTGAAGTTAAAAGCATAGGAACATCCAAGTTAGTCATGCATGGTGGAAAAACTTTACTACTACATGATGTATTGTTTACTCCACAAATTCGTCGAAATTTAGTTTCTGTGTTGGTTTTGGTTAATTTAGGTTTCAATTTAAACTTCCATAAATTTGGTGTTGATTTGTACTTAGGTACAATACACTATGGTTCTGGTTATTTTCTTGATGGTTTTATTGTATTGAATGTTGAGTGTTTCAATCACAATTCCAGTTTTTCGTTTGTTACTTCAACTGCCAATAATGATGGTGATGTAATTGTGTGGCATGCTAGACTTGGCCACATTGGCCAGCAAAGAATGAACAGATTAGCCAAAGAAGGCTTTCTGGGAAATATTGAGAAGGTAGAATTGTCAACCGATGAATATTGCTTGGCTGGAAAAACTGCGAGAAAACCATTTGGAAAAGGGACTAGAGTAGAATTTCCATTACAATTAATCCATTCAGATATATGTGGTCCAATGAATGTCAGGGCAAGGCATGAAGCATTTTATTTCATCACATTCATAGATGATTTTTCACGCTTTAGTTATGTCTATTTGATTGCTCATAAATCTGAAGCATTAGAATGTTTCAAGAAATTTATGAATTTAACAGAAAATCAACTGGACAAGAAAATTAAAGCATTACGCACTGACCGTGGTCGTGAGTACTTATCTGATCAGTTCAGAGAATTATGTGATGAAAAAGGAATTAGTCGTCAGTTGACTACTTCTGCTACTCCTCAACAAAATGGTGTTGCGGAAAGAAGAAATAGAACTCTTCTTGAGATGGTTAGGTCTATGATGGCACAAGAAAATTTGCCTATAACCTATTGGGGTAATGCATTATTAACTGCCACATATGTACTTAACCGAGTGCCATCAAAATCTGTGTCCACCGCACCATATGAGTTATGGACATGTCGTAAACAATATATTCACTTTCTAAGACCTTGGGGTTGTGCGGCCTATGTTCATGTGCGTTCTCACGAACATGGAAAGTTAGGACCAAGAGGAAAAAACAGTATCTTCATAAGATATTCTGAACAATCAAAAGATATGTTTGCATAGGTGAACATGAAAGTGAAGGCGTGACAGAATTTGAATCATGAGATATCACATTTTTAGAAAATGAGTTTCCTAAGCAGGGAGAGATAGGTCAAGATTTATCTCTATATGAAACTCAAGATCACATGGATCACATGATTGGTGAACACTCGGGTTTACCTAATTCAAGTGGCAGTGATGAGAGAAATTTGAGAAAACATGATGAATATGTTTCATATGAATCTCAAAATGCTGAATTAGTTTCACACGAGTCTCATTTACGTGATCCGAGTGGGAGTGATGTACATAATCCAAGTGGGAGCAATGTGCACATCCAAATGGGAATAATATGGAAAATGAGGAATTAGTTCCACCACTAGAATCCAATTGCGACGTAGTAATCGTATAGGCATTCCTCGACGTCGTTTCGATTTCGAAGGAGAAACATTTATGATTCTACCTCAAGATGATGAAGAACCTAGAAACATAAGAGAGGCTCTTCAGTGTCCCACTAAGGAAAAATGGATGAAAGCAATGGAAGATGAAATGGAGTCAATGAGGTCCAATCAAGTTTGGATATTGGTTGATCTACCCAAAGGACACAAAGGTATCAAGAACAAATGGGTTCTTAAAAAAAGTGTAATGCCGATTGCAATATCGAAAGATATAAAGCACAGCTTGTAGCAAAAAGGTATACACAACATGAAGGAATTGACTACGAAGAGGCTTTTTCACCCTTTGTAAGGTTTACCTCAATTCGCTTGATTCTGGCTATAGTAGCAAGCATGGATCTATAATTACATCAAATAGATGTAAAAGACTGTTTTTCTCAATGGAGAACTTGATGAAGAAATCTACATGGAACAACCAGTAGGTTTCATAAAAGAAAATGAAAAGGAAAAGTATGTAGACTTTTAAAGTCTATATATGGTCTCAAGTAATCGTCTAGACAATGGTATATACGATTCCACAATACAATCATTTCGAATGATTTCACAATGATAGATGAGGATCATTGTGTGTACACCAAGAGAGATAAAGATAAGTTCATTATCTTATCTTTGTACGTGGATGATATACTTATAGCCGGAAATGATAAGGAGTTTGTAAAACACATCAAAGAATGGTTATCATCTAACTTCGAGATGAAAGATTGGGTGAAGCTGTATATATTCTTGGGGTAAGATCTCAAGAAATCATTCAAAGAATTTATTATCTCTTTCACATGAGTCATATATAAAAAAATTATTGAAGGCTTCCAAATGCAGGCTTGTAAACCCATTGATACTCATATCATGAAAATTGAAGCTTTGAGTCGTAGATTGTGTCCTGAAACTCCACAGGAAAAGGAACAAATGAAGAAAGTTCCTTATGCAAATGCAGTTGGAAGTTTAATGTAAGCAATGTTGTGTACAAGACCTGATATCTGTTTCGCTGTTGGAATGGTAGTAGATACCATCCAATCCAGGACTAGCACATTGGAAAGCAGTTAAAAGAATATTTAGGTATCTGAGACGGACAGCTGATTACTCATTGTGTTATCAAGGAAATGATCTGCAATTGAGAGGCTATACTGATGCTGACTGGGGAGGAGATTTAGATGAAAGAAAATCTACCTCCGGTTGTGTTTTCTTGCTAAACAATGGTGCCATTTCATGGAGCAGTAAGAAACAGTCTTGTATAGCCTTATCCACAATGGAGGATGAATTTGTGGCATTTTCATCAGCAGTACAAGAGCCTGTGTGTTTGAAAAGGTTCTTGGATCTTTTGGGTATGTCAAATGAAGCTTCTGGTCCAGTATTAGTTAACTGTGATAGTGAAGCAGCGATAGCCTACATAAAAGACCCAAAATTCCATTGTAAAATGAAACACATAGATACCAAATATAACTTTGTGAAAGACATAGTTGCACGAGAATAGGTAAACATGAAGTACATTTCTACGCAAGAAATGGTATCAGATCCATTGACCAAGCTTGTTCCTAGAGATGTCTTTGTTAGACATGTAACAACTCATGGATTGCGTAGATGTTAATGTGCTTACATATTATGATATGCATTTTTCCCAAATAATGTTTACTAATGTTAATACTCATTGATGTTTATATTCAATGCTTACATGTTAATATGTTGATATATGTTTTAAACAAATATACTATTCGTTAGTATGAGAAGTATGTCGGACAAGTGAATGATTGGCCCTCTCACACGGGCAATCGCCTTCATTACTTTGTGATAATGGGAGATGAGACAAATTTTTTAAGCTAATTATCTGTGTGATAATCTAGAGAACTCAAGCTTAAAAATTATGTAATGTTTATGAGGTCACTTTCTCTGTGATACGACCTAAGGTGAATAAGTTCGTTTCACCTTACTTGTCTTAATGTCAGTTATGAGTTAGACATTGTGTTTTGTCTGAACTATAATATGTACGGTATTTTATGAGACATGCGCTCCATGGGAAAGGAGAGAATACCGTAGCACATGTTTTCATACCATGTGTACATTTGCGACTATTGAGGGTAATAAAAGTAAAGATCTCAGTCTTGATATTGTGTGAGACCCTTGAGATTATTTCAATCTCACATTGTACCCTTTAGACTCTTGTCTGCTTCTTAAAACTTAGATTTTGATGATCGCTATCTTTGAGTGTTACTGAAGGATCATGAGAGATTCGATCTGAAAGGGCATCTCTGGAAAAGCGAATTGAATCAAGGTTTAGAGATTCGAGAAAGGAGAAAGATCATTATATAAGTAATATCACATTAGCTTGTATTCACTGGTCGACCAATTATGTTGTTCTATGTGATCAAATATGATTGTGAATACAAAATAAATATTACATTCGAAAAGAGATCGAGAGAGATTTAATGTGATAAATGATCGAGGATACTGCATACATAATCTACTATGGTTCTATCCATTTTTCGATCGGCTATATATTCCTAACAGATGTATAGCAAGTGAGCTCTCAAAGTATGCTGGTCGCACGACACAATTGCAAAGTATGAATTATTCTTGTAGAGATAATAAAAATTATTGATCCCATCATGTGTGAGTGGGAGATGTTGGAAATTGTTGATTAGGAATTATTTGGTGTTGTTAAATAACAACAATTAGTAATAATTTCATGTTGGAAATTATTAAGTAACAACAAGAGTTGTTAAGTAACAACAATTAGTAAAATGTTAAGTGGGGAACATATGGTACACCCATGATGGTAACATTTTTTGAAGGGTTAGAGAAAGTCATTATGCATCCAAATACATGTGATTACATAGTAATCAAGGATTAATAGTAATCCATGCATGTGAGCTAATAGTGACTTGGTTTCCCTCCTATAAAAAAGACCATTTGCTTATTGAGTTAAGCAATCAATTAAGATTGATTAAGAGGTCTCTAAAAGTTTAAAGGTATGCAATTGTGTTGTGGTTAATATAGATTTATTTCAATTAGCAAGTAAATAAATCTAGGACTAGTAATGCATGTATGGTTAGATCCTAAGAGGACAAACATGTAAATATATTAGGGATTATGTTTCCTAACATTCGGCATTCTTACTTTGTTGTATTCACATGATTTCTTGCTTAATATGATCTTGGTTTGACCTAGAAAACCCAACAATATGTAGGTGTTTATTTGATAAACACCGAACGACTCACTGAAGATTTCCTAATATATGGTACACCAACGTCAATAGGAATCTTCTCGAGTTGAGGGAGCATAGTGGTCCTTCGACTTGAGATACCACAGTGGATATATGAGTTATCATCCACACTTTGATGACTGTCACGTCACCGATCTATTCATGATCAGACCTCCGCCTGTTCGTTGGGTGTGGACTGATGCTCATGATATCATGTGTGTATCAAGATAGGATCCATCAGTCCTGTGTACAGGGCATAGGTATCCTCACGTGTTTACTATCTAGTAAATCCATGGCTGTGGTAAAACTTCATAAATCAGTACCGAGTGTTATTTAGAGATCGTAAATTGAGAAAGTCGACTATATTATACCGAACGGATTTGATGTTCTTATCTGTATCCCAGGTATAATATGGATAGCATGTGACAGAGGGATTATACGTATGCAATGACCTCGACTTGCATAGTTTTGCGAGATTATCTATGGTCGTCATAATTCATGAGTGGGTGAATTATGGACACGAAATTGGATTTCGTGATGGATAAACCTAAACTTAGAGAGTCCCACAATATGAAGTGTACTCGTTGAGCACTTGGGCAACGCGTTATGAATAATACAAATTATTCATAATACTTCATCAGATTAGATTAGTTAATTCGAACCTTTTAAACGGTTAAACGATAACACATGCTTTAGGGGATTTTGGTCATTTAATAATTATTTTGTATTTGTATTTGATACATAATTCGATTAGATACACATTAACTAATCGTCAAATGAGATTTTGACATATGCCATTAAATATATGTATTTGTTATTTATTGTAAATAAAATACATATATATATAATAATTATATTAATTAATTATTTAGATATTTAATTGTTAAATATTTGAATAGTTAAATAATATCTATATTTCATAAATGTTATGAAATATGTTTAATTATTATTGGAACACATGCCATGATTTAATTCAACTTTATGTGTCCAATTATGATTGGTTAACATAAAGTTTAATATAATTAATTAGATTTAATTTGGTAAAAGGATAAAATTGCCCTCCAAAGTCGGTCACCATAATTTTTAAAGTTAAAAATTTTTCTTTTGGCTTTTAATGGAAGCCATGACCGAAACCCTTTATCCTTCAAACCTCTCAAATTTTTGTTTGATGAAACAAAGAAGAAAGTGAAGAAAAATTCAAGAAGAGCATAATGATAATTGGAGATTAGAGGTAATCTTTATCATTCTTGAGTTTAGAAATTTAATTCATGATCTTGAATGGTTAGAATGGTTCTAGGGTTTACTTTCTTCTTATAAATTTTGGGGCTTTTGGATTTGGAGGATGAATTGGAAGGATTTGAGCATGTGTGAAGTTGATTTGGGTGCTATTATTGTAATATGTATCCAATTTATTCATTTGATGATATGTTGCCATTCTAGAGTGTTATGACCACTCTTGTAATGCCTAGAATTATTCTTGGGTGGTTCATATGTGGTGACTTTGATTGGCGTTTTGATTAATCTTGAAAATTTGGATTTAAAACATGAAAAATTAACAATTTTGTGCTCTGGATCAGATCTGGAAAAACAGTGAATATGTTGATGAAATTGATGTCTTATGAATGCATTGGATGTATTTTGGGTGTTGGAACAATTGCCAGAAATTGTTTCGGAGTTGAAATAAGCGAAAACGGTGAAAAACGGAGTTACCGGGTGACTTTTGAGCCAACCGGGTGACAGCTGCCCAAACTGTGAATTTGTCACTGTTCAGGCAGCCCATGAACTGCCCTAACACTATTGGGGCTGACCTGGGCAGTCCCCATAAGTTTTGGGTGGTCAGTTCGGTCAAAAATGCGTTTTAAGTCATTTTGCAGAAAAATATTTTCGTAAAAGTTTCACGACGTTTCTTACTTATTTATGTCATTATTTGATATCGAATAAATGTGTTTAGGTGAAATATGAATGAATTATTCATATTTGATTTTGAATAATTTATTCGGTAATTTAAAAAGTTTTAAAATTACGATTTTGCCCGAACCGCGTTTCCGCCGCGCCCTTTGCCCAAAACCCTAACAATAAATACAGTTCATTCCATTATGAATGATATAGTTTTATCCAGACTATATTATGTAGAGACATAGATTTGAATATATTTTATATAATAAGATTATATTGGACAAGAACAGATAAAATTGAAAAGTTCTAATAATTTACGTTAAATAAAGAACATCAATTTTATCATGATGATGGTCATATATGTGATGATCTTAATATATTGTATTTAGCAGACTCCTATATCATATTAATTTATTCTTTAATTTACTCGGTATGATTTTGTATTTATTACATTTTGTAAACCTTGTATTTTGGGAATGAGTTGAATGAATAGCTGAGAATGCTAACCTGATACAATAAAATCCATTCATAAGATTCCCTTGTTTGTTAGTTCAGGACCTGAACAATTAGCACGTAAATTCATAAAAGTTATGAATTAATTGTTCACTTGAGAACTAATGGAAGTCAAGGATATATATGTAATTGGAGAGGTTAACGGATTTTATACCTAGCTCCTTTACGAATCAGTTATGGAGGGTCATTGCATAGGTAATGACCATATCAATGGACGAATGCTTTGAGTAATTAATTCTATAATTCTGAGAGTGTAATTCTGGGTATTTAGTGGAGTTACTCCAAAATTAATAATTTCGTTTGATTAATAAAAGTGTTTATAATTAATCGACAGAATTATTGGAGATTAAAATTATTGGTCCATCGGTCCTCTCGTCGTCTTCTACCACTGTTCGAACGATAATAATTGCGAAGAAAAATAGTTGGGAATTTTTTTACACTTTAATTATTCCATATAACTCTTGTTTGGAAATTATGACAAAGGTTGTCTTAATATATTTATCAATAGTTAATGCTCTTATTTATTATATTATGAAAATTAATATTTCATTAATTTGATTAATTAAATTTTAATTTAATGAGATAATATTTTCAAAAGTTGAAAAAATTTGGAAAATTATTTTTTAATGAATTATTTTTGATAATTTATAAGATAAATATTAAAGGATTTTATTTTGATTTTTTGAAAATCAAAATTGATAATATCCTTTATGGATTTGCTTGACATTATTTTGATAAAAAGAAAATAAAAAACGTGGGCAAGGATTAGAATTTGATTTGATCAACAATTCATCCATATGATAAAAAAAAATTTATCTGTAAAACTCTGAATTCTCTCAAAATAAATTTTCTTGAAAACTCTTTCATAACACTGTCTTTTCTGAAAATCATATCTCTGAAAATCTGTCTTTGAAAAACCTGACGTATGAGGGCGTTACGTCTCGCTGTCCTCCCATATGCCTAAACTAGTGATATTGTGGTGTTACGTGTCGCTATCCCCTAAGCCACTGAACTAGAGCCATATGTGCGGATCAATGCTATCATTTCGACTTTGAATCTAGGGTCTATGGGCATTATGTCTTGCCGTCCCCCTAGCCCTAAAATTTAGGATCTAGAGGTGTTACGTCTCACCATCCCCCTAGTCCAGCTCTACATGTGCACATGTTCTGAATCCGTCAATTCTAATAACCGTCAATTCCAATATCTGCACCAAGTTACATCCGAGGTGGGTTTTTCCCCCATGCCTCCATAAATCATCAAAATCATGCTTTAAAAATCATCACATTCTAAAACATTTCTCAAAACATTCTCGTTCATAAACATAACTGAAAGTAAATGTGGCTAACGCCCTAAGTGCTCAAAAATATGTCTTAATTCATGTAATATCCCGAATATTTTCGGAACGATTCTGGTAGCTTCTCGTATTGAAGTTTAGAATTTGGAACTGACCGGTATTCAAAAATAGGACTTTATATGTTGGCAAATAGGTTGGAATATTTTTAAGTGAAGTTTCATCACGTCAAAAGATATGTGGTTTCGAGAACTGATTACGTGATTTTTAATTTTATCATTATAAACGTAAAAATTTTGTTATTTCGACCATAAAAGATAGAAAACGAACACCGATTGAGCTGATTGTTGAACCATCAGACTCATTTTTCCGAGACAATAACTTTCTTGTTGAAAGCGTTTTAAAATTTTGAGCAGAATGGCCTCAATTTTGCTAAAAATCGAATCAGCCCATATTAAGGACCAAGTTACAATTTCATACAGGGACCTTTGTGCAAGTTTTAGGAAATTTGTTATTAAAGCCAGAATTCCAGTTAATTACAAAAGAAACCCCAAAACTTCATCCTTTAGCTAGAGTAACCCGAAGAGAGAGAAAACAGGAGCAAGATGTTGGACAATTATGACCCATAGCGTCACTATTTGTACAGATCATGGTGTTGTTGTAGAAATTAACTATGTGACAAAAGAAATTGTTCTTTTATCTTTTGTGATTAGATCACCAAGATGTATAAATGATAGAAGGTCCATATGATTAGTTCCAGATTGAGATGATATGGGACAGTATCAATCCACGATGGTTTAATCATTAAATATCCCTAGTAAGAGTATTATCGAGATCAGACATCGATAATGCGTAAAAGACTAGTATTACACTTGTGCGCGTTGTGAGGGCATAACGACATAGTTCTCATATATTTGGGTATAGGATAGTCATGCAAGTGTAATATGAGGTTGTGTTTTACCGATGGTACGGGAAACAGCTTCGCTCTGGATAGACCCCTCGGAATTCCATTGGTAGTATGACTATGTGTCTATGGAAGTCCGAATCAGGGTAGGTGTTTTTGGTCTTAACCTGAGACTTGCACCGCTAATACTTGCGACAATCAATATACTTTGGTTTTGGTCGTCCAGGGCTTTAACAGGTTCTGTGTACGCCTCTTCTGGGTATATTGAGAATCGTAGTGTATTGGGTGTGATGTCGAGATGGAAGTATCACTCCAGTCATAGTGGAGATGATGATCACGCAGGATACGGTACTGGTGCTCTTATGTACTGCAGTCATCGGGATAATATGACTAGGTCATGATTATCTGATATAGAGACTAGTTACCAAAAATCCGATATGTGCTTCGTACGGGGCAGACACACTTCCAGCCCCAGGCCTTGCACGTGACATCCGATGCTGGATCGAAATACGCAATACTACGTATACTACGCCTGATATAGATCACATTTTCCTGTAAGGATATTTCTGGAGAATTGGGTAGGCATGGCGCTTTGCTAGAAGCCAACCTTGTCTTGTAAATCGGTACAAACACAGTACTAGGTACTTATGTGTTCGGATAGTCCGACGACCGGATTTACTGCCAACATATCCAGAGATCTCATGGGTCGCTTCCCGAAGATTCACCGATGACGTATGACTCGCACTTTATTAATCTGGGATTAATTAGATGAGAGAAAATTAATCTGGGATTAATTATGGAGATATTTTATCTGGGATAAAATATTAATTAAAGAGAGATAACGATTAATTTGGAATTAATCGATAAAATAATATATTTGATATATTAAACGAAATTGGATTTCGACGCGGAATTAAACTTAGATTTTAATTCAGGCGAACGTGTTAATTTAGAATTAATTCGTTAGCGACGTAAATAGTAATTTTGCTAGGCAAGGTTATTTAATTAAATTAGATTTAATTTCATCGCAACGGAAAATTCGTTAATTTGGAATTAGCGAACCCGAGCCTGAGACTGTTTGCGACCGCACTCGCATTTCGAATTCAAGTGCGGCCCGTAAGTCACATCAAGCGTCAAATCACTAGTCAATCAATTGATGTGACAACTTGTCACTTGATTGATATGAATAGTTGATGGGAGTGGTTATGGCTTAAAGCCTTTTGACTTTTGGAAAGCCAAAAATTTGGAAAATGAATTTTGGAAATTCAAAAGTGTATTAGATACACAATTTTCCCAACCACAAAAACTTAACATACTCTTCTCTATTTCCACTCCTCTCCTTCTCGTCCAAGGGGCTGCATCTTCTTCTTCTGTTTTCTGGTTGCCGAGAATGGCAAGGAAGAAGCAAGGTAATTTTTGTGGCAAAAATTACCAAGTGCTAGCACACTTCCGGAATCTTGCAAAGGTAGTAGGGAACTGCACACGTGAGCTTGGAATCACAACACAAAAGCTTGGAGCTTGGAGGACCAAGATGGCCGAATTTTGGAACTTCAAAACGGCCCACTACCGAGCCTTGGAGGAGCTTCAAAGGGCATAAAAAGTTTTTGTTGTTCACCGCATCGCTCAACCGCTCAATGTAAGTATTCCGCAACTTCATTTGATGTATTCATACATGTTTCTTGCTTGATAATATTCCTTGGGACCTTAGAGAAACCCAACAATGGTATCAGAGCCAATATTGAGCATGAAACTTTTGAGGGTTAAAATTGGGTAAATTGTATTTGAGCATGATTTGATAAAATTACTTGATTGAGTATGCTTAAATGAAGTTTAATTGAAGTTTGATTGGATCAATTTCATGAAAATTGATTGGATCAATTTTCCCCAATTTCTTAGGCTTGGCCGAGAATGATGATGCCCTAATGTCTTGGGATTTTTTTATTTTTGATTCATTGGATGAGTTGGAATCATTATGGAAATGTTGATTGTGGATTTAATTTGATTGAAACCGAATCGAACATTAAAAACCCTAATTGCCGAGACTTGATAAGCATGGGAAATGAGTTGATTTTGATTAAACTGTGTTGGACATGTTTTGATGTTAATGAGCATAATTAATTGTACAAATTTGTGTTTTGGAAATGTTGATTTGGGTAATTAATTATGTAATACACTTTGAGTAATTAAATTGTGAAATTGGATTTTTGGAATTTAATTATGTTGGGCCAAATTTGGAATTGGCGTTGAAAGTTGTAATTGGGCTTTAATGGGCTTGGTTGTACCAAGTTATGTTTAGGCTAAATTGGTTGGATCCAATTGGGCCCAAAACCAGAACCATAAAGTCCAATTATGACTAATGGACCTTAATTTATTAATTGGGCCTAATGGGCCTAAATTGGTTTCTAGGCAAATAAGGGTGATTCCTTAAATGGGCTTTGGTAATTGGGTTTGACCCATGTTGACCAAAAGTCCATGCCGTAAGAAATTACTTAAAAGCCCATTGGACTTTAAATTAAATTAAAATTGGATGTTAATCGGGTTTTGAGACCCGTAACGATTAAATTTGGAATTTAAGTCGTAAAGGTTTATTAATAAAGTGTAATATTTAATTTGGAATTAAATAGTGAATTAGTATTAAATACATATTAAATTGGATTTAATGTTGTAGTTTAATTTAATTCAAGAATTCATACTTTGAGTACTTATTCGCAAAACGAGTTTGACTCGCGCAAAATCAAATCGTTGTTTGAACATTGGATGGTCATTAATATTCAGATTAATTAATTGGATTAGATTGATTGATAACATGCTTGTGTGAATACATGGTTGCGATGCATGAATAATGTATATCGGATGGATATTAGATGGGTGGGGCAATTTTGGAAATTGTTGTAATAAATTTAGAATTTATTAATTGGACCTGCGTGTCCAGCCTATTACCTCCTTACTCTATGTATTTTCTCTTCTCACCTATTCCTCAATGTAAATGAGGTTTCTTTAGAAGTGTTATGTAACGGGTAGAAGCAATACTTGTGCTAGCTGAGAGAGGAGAGAGAAAGGGAGAGATTTGTTCTAAGAACAATGTGTTAAGTATCCATCTGCATATCATTATTATATTTATTTACGGCCTTATTATGTGTTTAGAATGCATGTTTAAAGGGGTGTATGATGATGAGACCTTAACAAAGATAATTAATTGGTTGCCCATTGCATGCGAAAAGCCCTCAATATAATATTAAGCGTTTTTCCTTCCATTGAGTGATTCTTACTCAAGATCCAAGACTGGCATTGGTTTGTTGGCCAAAGTCAAGGCCTTTGTCCCTCGAGGATGTGTTTGAATCACGAAGGCTTTGTTCCATATTGGTGTCTTGTCCAAGTTGTGATTTGTTGGCCAAAGTCAAGATCACTTCTTGTCCATCGACATTGATTACGAAACTTTCAATGGTCAATGGGTTCCGCTTAACTGGGATCACTAAGTTTGTTGTGCCAAAGCCAAGGCTTGGTTGATTCAGAGGAAAAAGGTTAGGCAATATATTGGATATATTGGCATATATAATATATATGTTTCGGACTTGGATGTCCACCTACTGAATCTAGGAATTCGATGGGATCCAATTGATCTTAGAGATCTACCTAGTTAATTATCATACAATTTATTGGCCAAAGTCAAGAGATGTGTGTTATTTAACGGGATCCTAGCCCACTAGGAAACAAGGTTTCCGAGTACTCCACAGAGGGTTAGAGGCTCGCCGAAAAATAGTGGGAGGCAAGTATTAAATTTGCAATATTCGTTTAGTAACTTGCCATATGCGCTCATTTCAAATTATTTCGTCAAATAAATTATTTATTAGTTCGACTAATATCTAATGTTGTTTTAAACAGTTGGACTGTATTCAAACTATTTCATTTATAGTTGATTATATAATTGGATTATAGTAATCAATATATTTGAATTAATAAATTCAATCAATAGTTGATTTTATAATTGGATTATAGTAATCAATATATTTGAATTTAATCAATTAAATTATAGTTGATTATATAGTTGGACTATAGTAATCATTATAATGCATAGTACCTAAAATCATTGATTAAATAGTTGGACTATTAGAATCAAGATAATTGAAAGATTAGTGTTTAAAACATAATCATGGGTGAAAATGTTTTTAAACGACTTTAATTTTCAAATTGGGAATAAAACTTCAGGATATTCCTGAAAACTAATAAGTTACTTTATTTGATAAAATAACATATTAGGCCTAATCCCGGAGTTGAGCAAATAGTAGAACATGATATTTGGAATATTCATGTGATGATAACTTTAGTGCTTAATCCAATAAGCTTGCCAAACAGACTCCTTAATTTCTTAATCAGAACTAAAGATTAGATCCTTAAAATATGATAATGAAATTGAAGGATCTTCATAGATCTATTCTTAGATCTTAGAAGTACTAAATTGCAATAGTAAACTCTTGGAGAGTTAATGGCCATACTCAAGGAGACAAAGCCAAAGTTTGCAATAAGGCAAGAAGCGTAAGGCGCATCTTACTTCGATATTCTAGAAGGCCAAGGCTTGGCCAAAGGCTTCTGGAAAGTGAAAATGGGCAAATGCAAAATCATTATGATCTTCTGGGAAGACAAAGGACATATCCCAAGATGTCTGCCTAAATTGTGGCAAACGGGGACACGGAAGCGTGACTGCCGTGTGGACAAGGCAGACATGAAGGAATTGAAGAATGGCAAGGCTCTGACTTCAAATATGTTTGTCATAAACATGTTCACAACTAGTATTAAAATTGGATTTTAGATACTGGATGTGGTACATAAATATGTACCGGTGTGCAGAATCTGCTATGAGCAGGATACTGACTACAGTTGAGATTAATCAGTGAATTGGAAACGGGACGAAAGTCGTTGTTTTAACCGTAGATACCTAAGTTTAGGAACTACCCTTCGGGTGTGTACTTAAATTAGGAAACTGTTAAAATGTAACTAGTTTGACTAGATACATTATCTCCATATCAAGTTTAACCGTTGCGGGTATACCTTTATATTCTAGAACACTAAAGTGTTTTATTATATAAAGATGATATTGAGATAAACACATTAGATGTGAATAACAGTATTTATATTTTGAATATAAATAAATCTCAAAAAATATACATGACATGACAAATAATAGCTCAAACTGAATTAATCAGTTTAGACTTATATGTGGCATTGTTGTCTGGGACACAATTAAACAAGACTCGTATATCCACACTTTTAAAGATGGGTACTAGGACAGATTTGATTCCATTAAAATAATGTCTACGAATCTAGTTTATTAGGCAAAATGCCTATAACACTATGTACTTGGTAAAAGTGTGTAAGTGCCACCGATCTGTTAGCCCTCGTTCATAGTGACGTAAGTGGGCCCATATCTATCTAGGCTAGTGGTGGATATGAATGTTTCGTGACCTTTACAGATGTGGCATCGCGTTATGGTTATGTGTTTCTAATGAAACACAAATCGGAAACTTTTACAGTTTCGATACAAAATAGACAAACAGATCGGCCTAAAGTATAAAACCATCACGGTTGGACCATGATGAAAATACTTAAGCAATAAGTTTCTCATATACTTGAAAGAGTATATTATTCTTTCAATGAGGACTCCTCCGGAAACACGTCAGTTTGACGGTGTGTCTGAAGGATAAACAGAATTTTGTTGGACATGATAAGGTTAATCATGAGTCGCTCTGAGCTACCAGTTCCTTCAACGGATAAGCATAAACAGTGCATAACTTATTTTGAATAAGGTTCCATAAAATCTGTTTGACAGACTTCATATTAGATTTGAACAGGAAAGAAATCGGGTTTCTTATTCCTCAAGATTTGGGTATGTTGGGCATATGTTTGGATGATACCAAAATATCACCCAAATCGGATAAGTGCCTAAATTGTAGGTTATCCTAGGGAAACCAAAGTATAGTACTTATACAACTCACAAGAGATCAATGTAATTGTTGCTCACCATGCGGTTTTCCTAAGAGGAATACCTATATGCAGTGGTAAGTGGGAGGAAAGTAAAACTCGATAAAAAATCGGAGTAATACTATTCCAGGCACTGATTCATTAATGGAACACAAATAGTTCATCAATGATGAAACTATACCAATAATCTTCGAATACACAAGAACCACGTAAGTCAGAGAGAGTCAGAAAAAAACTTGGGGTATGGGTTACTGATCTCACCTCATAAAGAAGTCTATCTTATTGAGGAATACGAACTGACTATGTATGAAGAAGTGATACAAGGTATCGACTCCCTATTATGGCAAAGTGCCATGATGTCCGAAATGGATTCCATATATACCAACCAAGTTTAGAATCTAGTTGATGTACCGCAAGGCATTGTGCCTACTGGAACTGTATATGTCATCAAGGAAGACATACATGGAAGGCAACATACCAGTGTACTAAGCTAGGTTTGTAGCGAAAAGGTATCGTTATCAACATTGTGTCGATTATGACGAAACCTTTTACCTGTTGCCACGGTAAATCCATTTGGATAATGCTTGCTGATGCTGCATGTTTCATTTATGAAATGTGGCAGCTGAATGCCAAAACCGCTTTCCTTAACGGAAACCTTTTGGAGGATGTTTACAACATCCTGACGGTATGAATTGAAGCAAGCATTGGGTTCTTGGAACTATCGTTTTGATGTAATCATAATGAAATATGATTTAATTCAAAACGAAAATGATTCTTGTGTATATAAGGAGGTTAGTGGGAGCGCACTCACAATGAATGTCCTAAGTAATGATGATATATCATTTCTTGGAAATGATATTCCCACAAAACAATCGGTGAAAGCTTGGCTTTCAAGAAAATTCTCCGTAGAATTCTTGGGAGAGACAACCTTTATTCTAGGAATCAAAATCTATTGGGATAGATTTAAAGTTGTTGATACTCTCCGAGAACTCGTACATTGAAAAATGTACTTGACCTAGTGTCTCATACGCTTTGAGCATATGGAGTCACGATCAGGCCAATCCAAGTGATAGTCATTGGATTGAAGTTAAGAACATCATTTAGTATCTTAGATGAACTAAGGATGCTGTCTTAAACTATGGAGAATGAGAACTTGGAGTGACTGGGATCACTGTTGCAAGTTTCCTAACCGATAATAATGACTATAAGTCATAACAATGGTGCTGTAAAGTTTGAATAACGGAACAGTGAGCTAGAAATCTTCCATGCAAGTTACTGTTACCGAATAAACAACAAAAGTGGATTATTGCTGCAGCTGAGGCAGCAATAGAAGCCTTCTGGATTTATAATAATATAATTAGATTAGATATAGTTTGTTAGTAGCTGAGCTAGGCTACAGCGCAGGCTAAAGAATTAATGGTCTCATCAACGATCCAGATATATACTTCAGTTATTCATCTGATTTGTTCGGATCAAACATCGTGGCGACGTGATGATCGAATAAATCGCATCAGATGATGATCATGCAAATCCGCTGACGAAAGTCTTTTCTCAGTAGTTTGAGCAAACCGTACATAGTTCGGGTGTAGGACACTTGAGTGACTGGCTATAGTGCCAAGTGGGAGATTTTTGGACAATTATGACCCATAGCGTCACTATTTGTACAGATCACGGTGTTGTTGTACAAATTAACTATGTGACAAAGGAAATTGCTCTTTTATCATTTGTGATTAGATCACCAAGATGTATAAATGATAGAAGGTCTATATGATTAGTTCCGGATTGAGATGATATGAGACAGTATCAATCCACGATAGTTTAATCATTAAATATCCCTAGTCAGAGTATTATCGAGATTGGACATCGATAATGCGTAAAAGACTAGTATTACACTTGTGCGCGTTGTGAGGGCATAACGGCATAGTTCTCATATATTTGGGTATAGGATACTCATACAAGTGTAATATGAGGTTGTGTTTTACCGATGGTATGGGAAACAGCTTCACTCTGGATAGACCCCTCGGAATTCCATTGGTAGTATGACTATGTGTCTATGGAAGTCCGAATCAGGGTAGGTGTATTTGGTCTAACCTGAGACTTGCACCGCTAATACTTGCGACAATCAATATACTTTGGTTTTGGTCGTCCAGAGCTTTAACAGGTTCTGTGTACGCCTCTTCTAGGTATATTGAGAATCGTAGTGTATTGGGTGTGATATCGAGATGGAAGTATCACTCAAGTCATAGTGGAGATGATGATCACGCAAGATACGGTACTGGTGCTCTTATATACTGCAATCATCGGGATAATATGACTAGGTCATAATTATCCGATATAGAGACTAGTTATGAGAAATCTGATATGTGCTTCGTACGGGGCAGACACGCTTCCAGCCCCAAGCCTTGCATGTGACATCCGATGCTGGATCGAAATACGCAATACTATGTATACTACGTATGATATAGATCACGTATTCCTGTAAGGATATTTCTGGAGAATTGGGTAGGCATGACGCTTTGCTAGAAGCCAACCTTGTCTTGTAAATCGGTACAAACGTAGTACTAGGTACTTACGTGTTCGGATAGTCCGACGACCGGATTTACTGCCAACATATCCGGGGATCTCATGGGTCGCTTCCCGAAGATGCACCGATGATGTATGACTCGCACTTTATTAATCTGGAATTAATTAGATGAGAGAGAAAATTAATCTGGGATTAATTATAGAGATATTTTATCTGGGATAAAATATTAATTAAAGAGAGATAACGATTAATTTGGAATTAATCGATAAAATAATATATTTGATATATTAAACGAAATTGGATTTAGACGCGGAATTAATGTTAGATTTTAATTCGGGCGAATGAGTTAATTTAGAATTAATTCGTTAGCGACGTAAATAGTAATTTTGCTAGGCAAAGTTATTTAATTAAATTAGATTTAATTTCATCGCAACGGAAAATTCGTTAATTTGGAATTAACGAACCCGAGCCCGAGAGTGTTTGCGAGCGCACTCGCATTTCAAATTCAAGTGCGGCCCATAAGTCACATCAAGCGTCAAATCGCTAGTCAATCAATTGATGTGACAACTTGTCACTTGATTGATGTGAATAGTTGATGGGAGTGGTTATGGCTTAAAGCCTTTTGACTTTTGGAAAGCCAAAAATTTGGAAAATGAATTTTGGAAATTCAAAAAGTGTATTAGATACACAATTTTCCCAACCATAAAAACTTAACACACTATTCTCTCTTTCCTCTCCTCTCCCTCTCGCCCAAGGGGCTGCATCTTCTTCTTCTGTTTTCTGGTTTGCCGAGAATGGCAAGGAGAAGTAAGGTAATTTTTGTGGCAAATATTACCTAGTACTAGCACACTTCCGGAGTCTTACGAAGGTGATAGGGAACCGCACACGTGAGTTTGGAATCGCAACACAAAAGCTTGGAGCTTGGAGGACCAAGATGGCTGAATTTTGGAACTTCAAAACAGCCCACTGCCGAGCCTTGGAGTAGCTTCAAAGGGCATAAAAAGTATTTGTTGTTCACCGCATCGCTCAACCGCTCAATGTAAGTATTCTTCATATGAACAGTAACTCTGATTTAAATTTCTCCAATTCCAGCGCGTTCATGGGATTGTTTGGAGTCCGTATATGGTCTCGAAATCTCGGTAAGACCTACCGCTAAAAATTTGCAAATTTCAAGTTTTCCGTTAAATATCCGGATGTATCCAGTAGTTTCGTAGAGTAGCGTAATGCTATAAAATGAATTGTTTGGGTATAAGTATATTGAATATGTACATTTGGTAGAATCCGAGTGAATACGGAACAAGTTTGATCGATCCGATAGAATATGCAAGTTTTCGGAAAAGTGGATTTTCCGTATATCAATTTGTTTTTTATCGTAATGATAGTTATATATGATGATAGGATAATGTTTAGGTAAATTCGGGCAGGTTCAGAGGGTTCGGGACCCTTCCGTAGCGTTTGTGGAAACTTTTTCGGAAGATTTTCTAAAAACACGTAAACCAAGAATTTAGGTGAACTAATGGCTTGAGATAGTTTGTAATGATATTTTAAGATTAATAAAATTGAAAACATTGAAACGGACTCGATTTGGTTATCCCGAAAAGATCTGGAACTTATCAAAGTTAAGTCGAGAATTTCATATGTTACGATTCTAATAGTTTTTCGCCATTTGTTTTGGCATACTTGACTAGGATCTGGAGTGCTCGCGAAGCCAGGTAAGTAACACATGCTATAAGTACTTGAATGTTGATTTATTCTTATATAATAAAGATGATTGAAGCGTTTAGGATAAGACGAGGATATAAGAGATGATATTGAGAAAGAAGTGCGAGACTGTGTATATTTAAGTAATTGACCACCACAAGTATGGATTTTTGGTTATTGCTATGCTATAAAGTAAAATAATTGACGAGTTCAATGTCTATATGCATGTATTCATGTATGTTAGTGTATTAACCTGAAATGGCATGCATAGGTACATGTGAATGAGTATGCATATGTAATAGTATGTTTATGTATATGTAAATGAACAAGTATATGAATAAGCATTGGTACATGAATTTGAATATGTATATGATGATAAGTTATGGACAGTTTTAGTATGTAATAGTAAAGAGAATAAGTCATGATTTCTGAACTTGTATTAGCACGTGTAGATGTGTGTCATTGGAATAAGTTTGTTATTGATTAAAGTATACGATTTAGTGGTATAAGGTTGAGTTGGTATAGGTTAAGTCTTTTCTGAGTGATGAAAGTTCGTGATTGATAGGATACGTATATGAATGGTGAATGTTGATCGATAGTAAACAATGTGAGGAGTGCAAAGGTCATGGTATCAGAATTCGAAGTAATGGGTATATTCATATGTCTAATGTATATACGTATGTGTATGACGATTCTGAATGATAAAGCAATGTTTATCATGTATATGCTTGTGTATGAGAGATCGTATGATGAGTTTGTGACATGTGATACATATGCATGTGTATATATTTAATCGGTTAATGAGATTGTGGTGTAGTAGCCGAGTTGGTTAGGAAATCCGTTCGGACGACATTCATCTCATATCTATTCTAAAATTGGTAATGAGTCTCGTACGAGCATTGTATGTGAGAGTCAGCTCATATGTTTGTGTTTTCTTGATTATGTGTTTCTGAATGTCTTGAAAGTTGTGTATGATTCATTGTTAGTTGCACGATGATTGCATGTATACCGGGTTATGTGTGTGGAATAGATATCGTGATATGTATGGATCATGTATGCTTATGTGAAATGAATGGATGGTTTGAAACTGATGTGAATATCAGAGATTATTATACGTGTTTACTATATATTATTGGTATGTATATATATGTGTGAGAATTCTGAAATTATATTTGCTTGTATATAAGAGAAGTGCGCTACGGTATGTGTGAAGGTATATGAAGTCAAAGTGTTAAGCTATTGCAAGGTTATCGTTATAAAAAAAAGTTAAAGAAAGTTTGTTTTGGTATAGAAGATAGTTTGTAATCGAATAGAATGAAGTTTATTTGTTTTACCGATTTGATTGTATTTCAAAGATGGATATTTGTGATAAAAGTATATATGTATGACTTCATGTTTCATGTGATTGAAGTTGATTTGATATTAAACGATATACTCTATGGTATTCGAGTTTTACTTGTATGCTTTGGATGTTAGCTATTAGATTGGCACATATGTAGATATGTAAATATGAAAATTTAACATGGTTAAGTATAAAGGATAATAACAAGTTAATAAAATCTGAACTTGTAACAATTTAGTAAACTGATAACTTGTTGATATGTTTGACTTGTTTCTTTGTAATACTAGAATGGTTACTTACTAAGGATTTAAACCTCACACCAAACCAGTTTGCTAGTTTTTCTGGTTGGCTTCCAGAATAGTTAACCACGACAGCTTTGGAAGTCATACTCGAGAACCCAAGCGGCAGTCACCCTTGCAAGTGTCCTGGGAGAAGTTTTAGAAGTTTAGGACATTTGATTTATTATTTTATTTGTCGTGCTGAGCATGCTGTTTGTAAATAGTAAGTAAATATTTTGATTTCTTATGATATTGTGGGAAGAGCTCTTGAGTCATGATTTTGATGTGTTGGGGTGGACTTGAGGTCCATTTTGATATATGATGTTTATTTCAGGTTCGTTTTGATGCTGGACTGAGATACAGGTTATCCAGTTTTAGGACACATCATGTCGGTTTCTCGTAAATTAAAGGCTTATTGAGATGGATCAATCTGTTTCATGCCAGTAACATCCTGTCTCTGGCGGGGTGTTACAATTCAAAACAAATCAGTAAATATCAAATCAATTACCGTGAGACTTGTTTCAAAGATCGGGTCTACCACTCGATCTTCCATGTTATGACTCACTATCAGAAATCCATGAGGGTGGACTCGAATATACTCACTTGTTAATAAATTTTCTTGATAAAATTTTCTATTCATTTTTCTCTCTTTTCAATCTCATTGAAAAGATGAGAAAGGAGGTTTGGGTTCGTTTGTGAAGAGAAAAGCTTTCTATTTATATTTAGGATTTAGGTTAATTAAATATACATTTACAAAATTAACCCTAACCCTAATCACACATATAAATATTAGCCAATGGTATTTTTGTCACAACAAAATTATTAATTTCAAAATTAAATATAATATCAAATATCATTTAATTTGAAATTAAAATTTCACATATGACTTATATCATGATATAAATTACATATTTGATTTTGAATTAAATCAAATTAAATTTAAAAATCAAATCCTATATTAAATGATTAGCTAATAATCATTAATATAAAAACTATATATTAAACACTTTAATATATAATTTCATAGTGTGACATTATATAATTATTAATCAAATTAATAATTATATGAATAAATAATTCTCAATTATTTAATAATTTTCAAGTGAGTTCATAATTGGACTATCTAATTATTCCATAGATTCCTATAATGTAACGAGCTAACACGGGGACCAAATGGACCTACAGATCCGAGCCCCAATAATCTCGAAATATTAATTAAAACTCTTTAATTAAATATTTTGAATAATTAACTTTAGGTTATTCCACTAAAAACCTAAAGCTGCACTCTCGTTAAATTTTAAGGGTTTGATGCCATGTTAGAGAAATTGGCAAGCTAAGGGATGCTTTTAAGTGTTTAGTAAACAAAGAATAGTATGGTATGATGAAATATCCAAAATTTGGGAATCTTGAGTATTGGATTAAATAAAGAAAATGAATATTAAAATTTGATTGATGATGAGATGGTGTTTAGTGTATGCGAAATTGAGTGTAATAAGATGTGTTGTGTATTGGTGATGCATTTGGGTACGGAAGACTTGAGGAAGCAAGCTTAAAATCCTGAAAAATTGGTTTGTGTCGTGAAGCGCAGGGGCTTGCGCGTGACGCGCACTAGAAAAATTTCATGAACATGTTTCTGGAATTTTGAGCGTCACGACGCGCAAGGCTTTGCGTCGCGACGCGTGACCCAAAACCATCTTAAATCAGTTTTAAACCATTTTAGTTTCACCCTAGCATGTTAGAGGCCACCCTAAGGGTCTCGTATCAACTCTTATATATATATATATTACATCTTGATATAAGTAAGATACGTATCGGAGTGATAGAAATCACTTAAATAAGTAAATTTAGCCTAATCCCGCAGTACGTTTCTTGGTCCATTTCTAATCTAGTTTATCAAATGTAAATCATCACAGGATTTATAATTTTCTTCGGCAAAGTAATCAGTGCAGTCAGATTCTAAACCAATGAGTGGACACTTTCTTTTTTACTTGATATTCATTTTATTTTTCATATCAGACTTATTTTTATGCTTTTAGGGCGTTGGTTGATTTTTACTGCAGTTATTACATGTATGATTATTATTTAAGATATGTTTGAGAAAGAAATATTTTCAAAGTATGATTTATGTCTTCGAGACATGGGGAAAAACCCACCTCAGTATGTAACTTGGTAAAGACATGGAATTGACGGATGGCATATGCACATGTAGAAGAATGGGGGGACGGCGATACGTAACGCCCCCATATCCTAGTTCAGAACTAGTGATGGTAAATGCCCCTAGATCCTAGTTTCATAGCTTGGTGGGTAGCATAGATCAACACCCACAGTTCTAGTTCATTGACTTGAGGGACGACGATAAGTAACGCCCCAAGACCACTAGTTTCAGGGACATGAGTGGCATGCTTTGGGGGACGGCGATACATAACGCCCTAAAGTCATGGATTTACATTCCTGGCTCTAGTTAGGCGTATGGGGGGACGATGATACGTAACGCCCCCATACGTCAGGTTTTCAGAGACATAGACCATTTTTTAGAAACGGTTTTAATATACAGTTTTTAGAAAAAAGTTCTAGAGAAAGGTTTTCTAGAAATAAAGTTTTTCAGAAAAAGCAGTTTATAAGAGATTTCCAGATAAGCGGGTTTTAGAAAAGTTTCCAGAAAGAAAGAAGTTGTTCTCAGTTTACAAAAGAGATTTCAGAAAAGATTTTTCAGAAAAAAGTTCAGAGTTTTCAGAGCAGAAATGAGTTTTTCATATTAAGCTATTTCTTGAATTTTGGTTTTAGAACCAAATATTTTCATAATAGTATTTCAGCTTTCGTCCACTCACTTAGATCGTACAACGATCTAACCCCCCATTCCCAGTGTTTCATTTTGCAGGTTCTTGGTGGACGAGCTCGGGAGGACGAATACTGATGGCAGTCACTAGAGTATGGATTCCACCAGTTCAAGTCAGAGAGAGTGAGAGTCCAGTCAGAGTCAAATAGAAGTAATATATCATTCATTTGGTTATGTGATAGTCATTGTAGAAGTTAAAATGTTTATCATTACAGTCGTAAAAGTAAGAGTTATTGAGTATACGGTTATTAATGTTGAGTTTGTATATTATATTGTTAAGTTTTGGCTACAGTCCCATACATAAGATAATTAACAGAGAAAATAGTATTAGTAATATTTATGGTTAGGAAGTCAGAGGCTTAGGGGAATAGTACGGCTTATTCCCTGCCGGTAACATTCCCCCAGATCGGGGATATTACAAAGATGGTATCAGAGCATGGTCTAGGGAGTCAATGACCATAGTGGGCATTGTATTGGGGTCTTGTATACATAGTATGCCCGGGATACTAGTATGCGAGGCACTGCCTCTCCAGTATCTGATCCTCGAGTACGTCATCAAAGTTTTATGGACAGGTTACTAAGAGTTCCTGAGCTATTCAAGTATCTTTCCTTAGAAACAACTATATTCTTTGAGGAGCCTTTTGTAATCATTCTGACTTATTAGAAGAAGTTCAAATTTAGCTATGAATCAGAAACTTCGGTACTAAGAAAAGTTACCCTAGAGAGTGGGAAGCGAAAGCTATAAAAAGTGGGAAGATATGCACAGATAAGCATCTAGAGACGGGAAAAGTAAAGAGACAGAATGAGATAGTAAAATCCTAAGGATACCCACCCAGAGAAGTAGAAGGAGAAAAAAAATCTAGAAAGAAAGGTAAAGGATAAAGACATAGATGTTTAAGTAATCAGAATCACATAGAGGAAAAGATATAAAAACAGATAAGTAAGAAGGTACATAACCTTAGTACTAAGGAGAATAGAACAAGTTTGAACAAGAGTAAAATGTTGAATGAACCTTACTAAAATCCCTTCTTTTCTACTAAAATTTATTTTCTCATTAGAAAAATCCTTCAGGTAGACCCGATAGCCATAAGTATCTTTTATAGATAACAAGTTTCCCCCAAATAGTGAAAATTGTCAGAAACATATTAGAAGTAAAAGATCAGGATTAGTCAATGGAATTTCTAGTAAAACCAAGCTATCACAAAAGATGTAGAAGTTCTAGATACCCAAACTCAGATCCGTGAGCAAGTAAAATGAAAGACGTAAAGATAAGTGACTAGTTACCTTAACTAAAGAAATCGAGATACGATAAGATCTGACTTATCAAGATCTTCATCTCTCAGCTATACCAGTCAAAGAATCGGCTCTGACAGAGTCTATCTCATACCTATCTTACATGACTAATAGACTCTACCAGGGCATAAAGTATTAGAAACAAAGACGCTGACACCCATTGAGACGTAGATTACTACTCCACCCTTTATCAGCCGAGATAAAGATAACCGTAGGAAAATTCGATGAAGATTTAACCTAAGTCATGAAAAAAAAACACATAATGATAGACCATCGAGGGAAGAACTAAGAATGATTTAAGAGATAGAAAAGAAATAACCCGACTCAAGCCAAGTGGATAAGTTAGAAGTACCTGTGGGAATCCATAGATTTGTGCAATGCTAATAGATATTCTTGAAAGTTTAAAAAGGATAGATTTATGAGATGGGAGACAATTAGGAGTTAATAAAGAATACTAGCATGAATAATAAGATTATACAGTATAGCTGCAGCTTATAGTAAGAGCAAAGATCAGATATAAGAAGTAGTCAATAGAAATAAGCCACCATTAACCTTGGAAGCATAATATGGAACTGAAGAATTAGTTATGCAAACAAATAATAAAGAACGCTACGTGAAGCAATAAGGAAGTCCAGTATAATAAGCATGAGACAGTAATATAAATAGGAACCTTAACATAGTTGATCAGAATTACAGAAACCTTAAGATTTGAGGTAGTCGACGCAGATTCTGATAGTATAAATGATAGCTCTTCTGTCCAGTAATTCCAACCAGAGAATGGTATAGACACCAGACCATTGTTGGAGTTGGATAGTTGGCATAAATATGTATTTCCTAGATCTTTAAGAAAAACAAGTATTCACCCCTAAAATTAGAGTTTAGCAAAAACTTGGATAAGTAAAGAATAGCATCAAATAGAATAGATAGACCACGAGATAGTTAGACAGCCGAACCATTGAGTTCAATGAAGCATAGATAAGAAAATGTGAAAGGATAGTCTGAAGTCGTGGTGAGTTGAGCCAAATATAGGAATTACTATTGAATTGAGAACCTTAAGAAGACAAAGAATTAAAAAAATTAAGAAACCAAAGAAGATAATTCTCAGGAATGCAACATAAGTAATTTATACGAGTCTTATCATATTATAATGAAAGAACTAGTAAAAGAACGACACCTGAACAAGGATTTAATAGAGGTATTCTAGTAATCAATGTTGATGAAGTTCCCAGTGGGATAAAGATATAAGGAGTTCAAAGGACAAAGATGAGAAGAGAATCTAAGTAGTGGAGTAGACTTCATAAAGAGGAATAACATATAGAGTATAACAGGATTTTAAGAAAGAATAAAGACTTAAGAGGGTTAAGCAATTGAAACTAGTAAAAATGGGTATAAAAGCAACATGATAAAATATTTAGAGAGTATGATTTTGAAGAAGGTTCATGATAAGAGGTAGTATAATCGATAGTCGGGAAGCGAATCAAGAGTGAAGTTGAAAAAGGAGACAACTCAGATAGTACTTAATTGAAGTATCTTAGTGGGGGAGTTGGAACTAGTAACATGGGAGTCCCAGATTTATAGATGAATAGAACTCGCAACCACTGTATGGGTAGCTGATGAGATCACCACCATCAGGTAGGCATCAGAATCGATCCCCACCCTCCCAACCGTTGATAGATCGCAGCAACAGAGATGGATCACGATATTCACCTCAAAGTTGCCCCATAAAATAGATGAACCCATAAAAGATACCAAACCATTAGATTATAGAAGTTTCAGACATAGAATGAAGTAGGATAAAAGATGAAAAGAACACTAACCATAAGATTTGAAAGTAAAACTGTCGATGTGAGACAATATGAGAAGAATACATAGTAATCGAAAAAAGAAGTACATCTTAGTGTTGGATTAAAACTCAAGTTCTATTACGTTTTAACTCTTGTGATTTCTGAGAAGTAGCTAGCCATAGTTTAAATTAACCAAACCACACGGGTTTGGGATAGCCTTAGCCACAGTGAATAAATCATCAAGGTATAATATGCGTAAACGGACCTCAGGTAAAGATAAGATTTACAAGTAATGCAACTAAGCATAAAGAACAAGTCGTGATAGAGACAGTAATCATATCGTTCTAGCAAAGGAATCAATGGTGCAGAAGAGTAAACTAGGACAATATAACCAATGCGAACATAGTAATAAAGAACACAGCTTTAGTATAAAGGTGTATATAATCTGGCTTAGTATAGATATCTTGCCCCAGAACTTCTTAGCCAATTAAGAAGAATCACCAGATGAGAACTACCCTGATATAACATTTTAAATATGAGAAATATTATGGGACATTCAAAGTACTTGGAGAGGTTAGTTATAAGTTATGAAGTCTAAAATCACAGAGAAAAACGTAAATGCGGGAACTCAAAAGAAGAAGATTATAAGTAAAGAAGGTTTAGAAGGATGGAAAGTAGAGAGGTCAAATAATAGGTTACGATAAGATAATAAATCTTAAGATAAGGTATATCTTAGAATAGCTGAAGAAACCAAGGTATACACAGGTCAAGGGAAAGTGAAGGTTATTGGTTAGAACATAAAGTACTATGGGAATACTTTAAACATGAAAAATAACGGAAGTTCCTAAGGATATTAAAAGTTATTATTGCCATTGCAAGAGGTATTAAGGGGGTTTCAAAGTCAGAATGGAACTAAGATAAGTAATAGGACAGACTAGAAATATAGTATAATTTTTGAAATGATAACTCATGTAGATAGATGTAGATAAAGAATGTTGAATATAGTTGGAAGTTTTAGAAATAAAGTTCCTGCGATTTATAGAGATAATGGTAGTATGATGATAAATGTATAGTATTGAACAGAGAATCATGGAGTGAGATTAAGGAATTATCTTTCAGTTAGGTACTCAAGATATTATTCATTAAGGCCTATGAACTTTGGAGTAGTATGCATAAGTATGACAAGAGATTTCCAGATATTTTAGTATTAAGATCTCGAACAAAAGATCATAAGGAAAATTAAGAAAGATAAGGATAGTCAGAGATACGGATATCCTCGACCAGGATAAATCTACGAGTTGAGCCTATTAAAGGGGGAGAATTTGGAACAGCCAGAAATCCTGACTACTGTTACATCGTGAGATGAGTGTTACATAATATAAATTATGTTTGAGCACATATACATTCATGGAATGACTTTGGGGGCAATCGGTGAATTCCTCGAAATTCCGACTCGAAACTGTATAATGTTCCGCTCCGGACAGCCCATGGTATTTGGGCCATAACTTTTTCATAAAAACTCTGATTTTTATGAATTTTATATCTTCGAAAATCTGAGATCGAGATCTATAATTTCCGCGTTGAATATTTATCCAAATTCGGAGAGAAACTGTACAAAAATACATATCAAAAATTTAGATGAATAGTGACTTCAGACCTAACTAGAAGAAGAAGAAGAATAATAAGAAGAAGAAGAAGAAGAAGAAGCAATTATGGGAAACTTGGAAGAATGAAGAAAACAACAAGAAAAGAGGTAAAACTCATTTGCCCAAAAACTTGGATTTTTATATTTTAAGGGAATGATGCCATGTTAGAGAAATTGGCAAGCTAAGGGACGCTTTTAAGTTTTTAGTAAACAAAGAATGGTATGGTATGATGAAATATCCAAAATTGGGAATCTTGAGTATTGGGTTAAAGAAAGAAAAATGAATAGATTAAAAGTTGATTGATGATGATATTATGGTTTAGTGTATGTGAAATTGAGTGTAATAAGATGGGTTATGTATTGGTGATGCATTTGGGTACGGAAGACTTGAGGAAGCAAGCTTAAAATCCTGGAAATCTGGTTCGCGTCGTAACGTGTACTAGAAAACTTTCAGGAACATGTTTCTGGAACCATCTCAAATCAGTTTTAAATCATTCTGTTTTCACCCTAGCATGTTAGAGGCCACCCTAAGGATCTTATATATATATATATATATTATATATATATATATATATATATATATATAAGTAAGATACCTATCCCAGTGATAGCAATCACTTAAATAAGTAAATTTAGCCTAATCTCGTAGTACGTTTCTTAGTCCATTTCTAATCTAGTTTATCAAATGTAGATTATTGCAAGATTCATAATTTTCTTCGGCAGAGTAATCAGTGCCAGTCAGATTCTAAACCAGTGAGTGAACAATTTCCTTTTTACTTGATTTTCATTTCGTATTTTTCATATCAGACTTAGTTTTTCGCTTTTAGGGCGTTAGTTGATTTTTACTGCAGTTATTACATGTAAGATTATGATTTAAGATATGTTTGAGAAAGAATTATTTTCAAAGTATTATTTTATTTCTTCAAGCATGGGGGGAAACCCACCTCAGTATGTAACTTGGCACATACATGGAATTGATGGATGAAATGTGCACATGTAGAAGACTAGGGGAACGACGATACGTAATGTACCCAGATTCTAGTTCAGGACTAGGGATGACAGATGCCCCTAGATCCTAGTTTCAGAGCTTGGAGGGTAGCATAATATGCACCCCTAGTTCTAGTTCAGTGGCTTGGGGGACGGCGATACGTAACGCCCCAAGACCACTAGTTTCAGGGACAAAAGTAGTATGATTTGGGGGACGACGATATGTAACGCCCCAAAGTCATGGATTTGCACTTCTGTCTCTAGTTAGACAGAGACCAGTTTTTAGAAATAGTTTTAAAATTAAGTTTTGAGAAAAAGTTCTAGATAAAGGTTTTTTAGAAATAAAGTTTTTCAGAAAAAAGCAGTTTATAAGAAATTTCCAGAAAAGCAGGTTTTAGAAAAGTTTCCAGAAAGAAATAAGTTGTTCTCAGTTTACAAAAGAGATTTCAGAAAATATTTTTCAGAAAAGAGTTCAGAGTTTTCAGACCAGAAAGGAGTTTTTCATATTAAACTATTTCTTGAATTTTGGTTTTAGAACCAAACATTTTCATAATAGTATTTCAGCTTTCTTCCACTCACTTAGATCGTACAACAATATAACCCCTCATTCCTAGTGTTTTGTTTTGCAGGTTCTTGGAGGACGAGCTTAGGAGGACGGATACTAATGACAGTCACTAAGGTATGAAGTCCACCAGTTCAAGTCAGAGAGAGTGATAGTCCAGTCATAGTCAAATAGAAGTCATATATCAATCGTTTGGTTATGTGATAGTTATTGTAGAAGTTAAAATATTTATCATTACAGTTGTAAAAGTAAGAGTTATTGAGTATACGGTTATTAATATTGATTTTGTATATTATATTGTTAAGTTTGGGCTACGGTCCCATACATAAGATAATTAACAGAGAAAAGAGTATTAGTAATGTTTATGGTTAGAAAGTCAGAGGCTTAGGGGAATAGTTCGGCATATTCCTGACCGGCGTAAACACACACGTATAACGCAGCGCACGTATCGTTCAAGTAGTATAAAAATATCGATCACACGATGACTTAATTCCTACTGTTGTTATTAATTGTGAATCTATTTATTTACAAATATCTAATTAAATGGAGAAGAGAATGATTGTTTGATTGGTTGAATGTGGTTTTACAAAATAAATAAAAAGACAAAAGAAAATACTAAGGAAAATAACAAAAGACACAAAGATCTAGGGTTGTGATTTCTTTTAATATCATTTTAAAGATGAAGTGATTATTTTATGTTTGTGTAATAAATCAGTTTACTAACCTGGAACACTAAATTATGTGTAAGCCTCTGTCGATGGTCAGGACACAAATATCAAGTTTAACCTAATTGAACCATATGTCTATGTCAATCAAATTATATGGATTCATTAAGTTTAAGTTCCAATTATGGCTACCCCCGCCCGACAGGTATATTCCTATCCTGTAAGGAAATCTATTAAAGGGTTATTTATCCTCAAGGAAGATCGTGGGCTATTAAGTCTAAGGCTGAAACCTAAAATCCCTATGTCTATTTCATTTTAGATTTACCACATCAATCTTATTGGTGATCAGACAACAAGAAGCATTAAGCTTAAGACTTAATAAGTAAACCTTTAAATTACCCAAACTATAAAATAATCTCTTATAAACCGGTGATATTAAAAGTCATCACAACTCCAGATAACTAACACATAACTAGGGCTAGTAAAAACATAAAAGTAAAAGGCATAAAATAAAAGCTGAGAAATAAATTACAATTAAATGCTAAGGTAAAATGAATTACTTTTACTATATACTATTTTAGATATCTCCCATAAAATAATATATAAACTTGTGATAATATTACCAACCGACCCTGATTAAGTCAAATTAAGTCCAACCAGCCATTAAGGCGGAACCAAAATTAAATTGCCAACCGACCAATATAGCGGTATCCTTTATTAGTCAGGTTTAAACCAGATTAAATTAAATTACCAACCGACCAATATAGCGGTATCCTTTTTAAGTCAGTATTTTAAATAGTGAATATATTATTTTTAAGGGAGATTAATCTAAATAGTAACAGTAAAAGAATTACCTTTCACCCTAGTTGGGGAAGTTACCTATTCATGGTAAATAGTAAAAACTGTAAAAAAATAAAAAGTAAAAATTAAATAACTATTATTACAAAACGTAATTAAAATTATTTACAAAACTAAAAATAAAAAAACTAAAAACTAAAAATACTAAAAGAATAGAGAGAGAAACTCTCTCTTTAGAAGGAATTTAAGAGAGAGGAAGGTACAATGAATTCTGAAATCTCGAGCTCAATTTATAGGCGCGGGTAGGCTTCGAGCGTCGCGACGTTGAAGGGCTTGGCGTCGCGACGCTGGAACAGTGAATCGTGGCACAATGTCGGCTTGACATGTGGCGAGGCGGAGATCAGATCCTTATCCGATGACGTGGCACTGTTCATGACGTCATTGCTTACGTCACGCTGACGACGTGGCACTGTTCATGACGTCATTGATGACATCATGCTGACGTGTGGAGGGCGATTGTCGGCAACTTAAGATGATGACACGTTGGCACCGGCGCACATTAGCAAATTGGCTGTGATGGTGACACGTGGCACGGCGCATTTTAGTAAAGTCAAACTTCTCAAATTCTGACCCGTTGACCCGACGCATGTTAGCAGATTCGGTGTATTCTGGGCGTCGCGACGCGCAAGGCTTCAGCGTCGCGACGCTGAAATGACGATTTTGCCCTTTTTGTCCAATTTTGTCCATTTTGCCCCAAAAATGTCTCCAATGCTTCCTAAACTTTATTTATCTACAAAATAACACAAAACATATCAAAATATTCACAATACTCAAGAAACTATACAAAATATTAGGTTAAATGAGTGGGAAATAGTGATAGAAATATCACTCATCAATTCCCTGTCGGTGACATTCTCTCAGATCGGGGATGTTACATAAGGATTTTTTCGGTTGGGTAGCTGATAAGTTAAGAGGTTGTTTGGTAAGCCTCTCTTTGTGTGTGGGCCTGAGAAGTTAATTGCGTCATTGGCCCAAGTCTGGTTTGGGTATTGTTTGGAGGGATTGGGCTATATATGATATATGGTATGAAGTAAAAAGTCGAAATTACCTTTGGCCCAAATTTGGCCCGTATAGTTTGTCCCCTACTCTCTAAGTCAAATAGTCATTGGCTTGGAGAGTATTCGATGAGTATGTCGTTTGGGGTAAATGTACATGGATGTTGTTATCGTTTGCTCATGTCAAAGGTCATACAATGTTGATGGAGCTAAGTAAATGTCTCGGATGATCCTCAGTCAACCAGTTCTAGTCGTTGATGTCATTTGGACCAGAAAAAGGTTAACCCTTGTTGATGAAGCTAAATAAATATCAGTTATGACCCTCAGTCGACCAAATCTGGAAGTTATTGTCGCTTGGACCCGTCAAGGGTAATATCATGTTAATGGAAACAAATAAATATCAGGGATGACCCTCAATCGACCAGATTCAGGTATTGACTCGTCATGAGCCTTTGGGGAATGTTCCCGTCGACTGGACCAGATGAAAGCCAGTATAATCTCCAGTAGACAATTAATTTTTTTTTATAAATTATAAAATTAAAATATCTTTATAATTAATTTTGTATTAAATAAAAAATCTATTACAATAAAAATTTATATTATAATTTTATATGAATTTTATTATAATAAGAAAAATTATTATATTATTCGATTAATTTTTGAATAATATCACAGATAATCCGACAAAGTGTGTGTATGTATATATAAAAGTTAAAGATTTTTAAAATTCTAATAGAGTTATATGAGACATAATCTCTACAATTATTTTTTATTACATATTATAATAAAAACAATATAGTATAATATTCTATTAAAAAAAATATGTGTAACACATAATCTGAACAATTAATATTTTTATTATTAAATTATAAAATTAACTAATAAATTATTAAAATAAAAACCTATAACAATATAAAATATAATCTCTTATTAAAATAAGAAACCTAAATAACAGTCGCCCACAAAACCTAACAAATTTTTTAGATTTCGAATATATTGTTATTTTATTTTGAATTATTTTTATAATTTTTTATTTCATGGATTTTTTATTATTTACTATGCTTAGGATGTAGACTCTGACAATTAGCCATTGCATAGTGAATTGAAATATTATTTAAGAACTAAGAGATAAACGAATAAGGTATAAATATTACGTGTAAATAAATCAATTACCTCATTAAGACTATAAAATCGACAAGATCCGGAGATATAAGTTAAATATTTTTAAATTTTTTAATAGAGTTACAAGACCTAATCTTTATAATTAATTTTTTATTACCTATTTTAATAAGAAGACATAATATAATTTTCTATTAAAATAAAGAATATACATAGCACATAATCTCTACAATTAAAATTTTTATCATTAAATTATAAATTTAAAATAATAAATTATTAAAATAAAAAACCTATAACATTATAAAAATATAATCTCCTATTTAAATAAGAAACTTAAATAGCAGCCACCCACAAAACTTAGCCAATTTTTTGGATTTCGGGTCTATTATTATTTTATTTTTATTATTTTTATAATTTTTTATTTCATTAATTTTTTATTATTTACTGTGCTTAGGATGTAGACTATGACTATTAGTTATTACACAGTAAATTGAAATATTATTTGAGAACTACGACATAAATAATTAAGGCAAAAATATTACGTATAAATAAATCAACTATCTCATTAAGACTATAAAACCGACAAAATCTGGAGCATTTACAAGGTCAATACCTAAAATATATGCTCAACATGCACAAAGTGATGGCCATGTACTAGTTTATTTAAATGAAAAATATTATAATTGAATCACTTATTAATTATATCAATATTAAATAATTTATTATTATAATGAAAATATTTTAACTAATAAATTAATTATTTTCTAAAAAAATTAATCAATGCTTAAAACACATTACATACAAAGATAATTTTTCATGAGTTTGTTCATGAAAAGATACGATTGAGGGTAAATCAAAAATTAAAAAAAAAAAATGAATTAGGAAGTTTATCATGAAACCCGAGCCAAACCTGAGTTTCGACATCAAGCTGACTTGAATTTTGGCACCGAACTCTGCCAAGCCAGACACCGAGCCTTGCAAGGTCATAGCATTGAACTAGGCCCGACTCGATCGCATATCATGACATTGCCCTCAATTAGGGGTGTGTGTCGGTCGGTTCGGTCGGTTAATCATTGATTTTTTAACCGAACCGAAAATTTTCGGTTAAGTAAATGTGTAACTGATTTAATCATATTATGACACATAACCATTAACCAATTTAACCATTATATTTCGGTCAGTTTTGGTTAATTCGGTTATTAACCAATCCAACAAATAAAAATTCATCAAATCAACATTCAACAAAGTAATTTAACACAAATATAAATTCTTATTCATCAAATTTAATATTTAACCCAATATTATGAAATTTTGGGTTTCTTAATAGCCAATAATTTAATAATTTTTGGTTTTAACAATTTATCTAACAATCGGTCTATGAAATGTTGTTATTTACTTATTTAGGGTTTTGAAGCATGTATATATTTCAGTTAATCGGTCGGTTCGGTTATACGAATCTCATAACCGTAACCGAACCAAATAACCGAAAAAGTAAAAAAATTTAACCGCAAAAACCGAATTAATCACAATAACCGAACCATTATAAAAAAAATGGGTCGAAACGGTTCAGTTAATCGGTTAAAATCGATTAATGCACACCCATACCCTCAATGGCAACTTATTCTATCATTCAACATTCTCGCCATCTAAATTAGACAATAATTACATTATTTCAAAGGTCAACAAGAACACACTTCATGTTTTATTTAAATTTCACATGCTCAGTCATATCTACCACACACACATTTACCTCCAACACAATCAAACCATTATCATGATAAATTATCAACTCCAATAAATGCCTCTCTTACCACATTTCGACCACATATATCTTAAATACTTCACACCATATATTAACCATCAACGTTAATACTTAATAATCATTAAGTTTAGACATTATCTATATTACTAATAATGTTATCCAAACCCCACATTATCAAATGCATCAACACATAATCGGCCAAGAACTCCCCAAGATTTGTTCATGCTACATTCGCCCTTACAATCCTTAATCATTTATTCTAAGTTCATTACACCATATTTATATCACTATCAAACCACATCATCATTCTTCCCTTCACACCTCACTTGATCGGCCAAGCATACACTTTAAAAAACATTTATTTCACACACTAACATGGCTTTAACATACACATCCAACTAAAAATTATCACTACATTCATAACATTTTCATATCAACCTTAAAACTAAGCACATTCACAACATTAAGCTCCACACATATCTCACACTAAAGATTAATATTCATAACAACATCACCTAACTACCACTAAGACAACCTCACGCCCATCACTCAATTTAACTATCCTAAATATTCCTTTAACACAACAATTCACTACCACTCAAAGCATTAACCCATGCTATCAACATCTCAACAACAGCTATAAAAAAAACCCAAACTTTCTCTCACTTACAGGTTTGGTCAGCTCCTAATAAAAATAGTCCATATGTTGCATTTTCAATCTTAGTTAATCCAAAGCTTAATCCATGTTACGATGCCTCCAAATGCATGCATAAGTGCTCTATCATGCATATTCATGCCAAAAATATCAATTTAGATCTAGGGTTCATGTGAATTACGAAAATGGGGAGTGAAAATTCAGGTCAAATTTCGAAAATAAAGAAGGAAAAGAGTGAGGGGAAGCTTAATAGGCTTGAGAATCAGCTTGAGGGCACCAGAATCCTTCTTGTTGGCGTGAGAGAGAGACGATATAATCTTGATGTTTTAGTCCAGAAAAATCGTGAAAAACTTGAAGGTGAATAGTGGTCAAGGTTGTTTAAAAACGTTGGATCGGATTTTTATAATAAAATATTAATTTTCATTTAGTCACATGTAAAAATGGTATGCAGTCCACGTCACAGCACAGTACCCTCCGGAAAACTTGAGTTTTTAACTTGTTTATAATTGAATTTGGAAACATATTCAACATAAAAGTTTTAGATCTCTGTCTTATATTTTCGGCCATATAATGATCACCGAAAATGGATATCGGTCACCCAAGTTACGGCCAAAATACTGAAAGTTATCCGAAAATAACTGAAAATTATATATGCGTTGTAATCGCAATAGTTCCACTGAACTTTCGAAAACTATTTTCACAATTAAAGGAGTATTATGTTATCCCTCCTAAATAGGATTCGTCGTCGAATCCCATTTATGATTAAGATTCTTGCCTTGATTTGAAGCCTTGTGAAGCTCATCTGATTTTAAAATATCCTTTAATTTTCTTATGTTGTTTTCTTGTTGTGAAATGTGGTCAACTGAATCACACTGACAGAACCTCTCGGTTTTCAAAACTGATTTACCGTGCAACCATTACTAAAAACAAATTACGACATGATACTCTCTGAATAATTCTCATACTGGAGCTCTGACTTAAGGAAACAAAAAATACAATTTACAAGATGGAGATTGTTCTACGTGACTCAAAAGCCATACAATCTGAGAGCTAGGCTGGCTTTGAGTTCGTAAATCGGATGTTGGGAACTTAACTTAGAAACTAAGACGCTAATTAAATACATATTTATGACATGTACTTCCTTTCGGAACTTGATGCTGCATCATGAACTGGAGCTCAATTGTGATTTGAGAAACATAGATATGGACGGAGTCGTACTGTGAAAGGTAGTCATAACCTAAAAACTTACGTCATCATCAGAGTCTATAGGTACAACTTCTATAGTTTGAAAGGATCGTGAATCTGTTATGAGCTGTCCAAAGTGGTCACTGTGGTTCGACTTGTCATGCTGACTGAACCATTTGTTAAATTCAATTATGAGATTTCGTTTTGTTCACTTGAATTGGTTCGTAGGAATTTCCACTTATGTCCCTTTAATGTCTCGGACAGGACTGGCAAGACGTCTGAGCGAGGGTTGAAACCTTACTGGTTCCTATTCTAGGATGCATGGGTTTATGTATTTCTATGAACTATTCTCTTAACATCTAGATTCAACTCGCCATGACGACTAAGTTCTTTGCCAGGAATTCCGATAAGTCTTGTCTACCTTACTTAAGAATAACCAGCCTGATTTCCCTCCAAAATAATGCTACTAAGAAACGTTAACTTCTCTGTTTTGCTGCCATGGCCTATTGATCAGTCATCTTTTGGCTAGTAAACATACTATACCTTTCTTCTTGCCCCGAACCCGCGAAATTTCTCATCATGCGTTCTGCAAATGCTGTCATGGTGTTCTTCTCCCCTCAAACATGAAATGAAAGATATAACACTCTTAGACGGTAGAATGTTTCTTGTGTATTTCTAGCACTTTGGCTTAACCTTAGCTGACAGGTGAAACACTTGTGTAGTCAGCATGGCATGCTCCGTCTCTTGTCTCTCCTATGCTTCATGTCGAATGAAATCTTGTCATGTCTAATCGTGAAGATACTCGAGCTATATTAAATAGTTTTTCCCTTAATTACTACTAACATTCCGTGACTTGATTTATACATGAGTAACTGTCAATTGTCATGACTGGTCCTGACATGTAGGCTAGTCCTTACTACTCATGTATTTCTATCTCCGTATGGCTGGTGCCATCTTATTAATTGATAGGGGGGTACAGACTGTTCGTGAATTTCTTATCGGAACACTCAAAACATGTTTGACCGAGCCTGCGACAAAAAATTCCCAACTCGACTAACTTGAAAGGTAATTTTCAGTTGTCTCAAAATCATTATCTAGGACTATAGTTGCATAGTTTTAACTAAATAAATCTCTTTAACATATTATTCACGCATATATATACCAAACCACCCAAACCCATGGAGGTTTGGATCTAATCCTATCAATGCATGTATCATGTAGAAAGTCTCTATTCCATTGGAACTTGATACTTTTCCTAGATCAGGTTGTCCATGATATTGGATTTTCGAAAAGAATTTTTTGATCATCTACTGTGACAGCTGACCTGGCTATCCCTGAATCGTTTCTCACTCCTAGGATCAACAGAACTTCATGTTTCTCTTTATCTTATGGCTTAAACATTAATATATGAGGGCCAAAGTTTGATATTGGACAGCTTGTCATGGCATCTCAACTTGTTTAAGTTGTACCTAACATGATAATATTACTTGTTGCCGCACTAGGTTTACATGAGTAGCACTTACCGGGTCTCGACCTGTAATTACTAGGCCCCGCCCAACTTTCTTGATGTCTACTTACAACCCTGCATCCCTTTTCTGTAGAAGGGTCATATCACCACTATTGATGTTACTGTCTGATTGATCTAGAAGGATTAGGGGCCTGATTTTTATTTACATGGCTTGACTGATATGTACGTTGTTTATACATGACTATAGGTACCTCTTTCCATAGGTCCACTACATGGGATTACCATGAGGAATTCCAGGTCTCATAAAACTGCTAAAACTACTCTTGCTCAAGTTCCTAAATGGGCCTCGTACCGATAGTCATGTTCCTGATAACAGAATATCCGGAGGCGTAGACTCATTCTGAGCTCTCTTGCGCTCTCTTGATTACATGATCCTAAATACCACAACCTTATACTTCCTCAAGGCTCCCTTATTTTCACCAGAAAGATCTTATTTGGGGCGTGTAGCATCTTAGTGGCACGTGTTTTACCTGCCTCAGTTGCTTATTTTCTCTAGCTCTGAGATTTCGAGCATCCGAATCGACGATCGGCAAAATGGCTTCCCTAGTGACTCAGCCGTGAAAAATTTCATTTCCAACTTTCCATCACTTGTCATGACTGGACCTTTAATACTGTACACTATACATGTATCGCTGAATTCCTTGTGAGCTTCTCTGTCCTGATTAGCGTGTTAACAACACGATGCATAGTTCGTTGGCATTTCTTAATGAGCTAAATTCAGGCTGTAGGGGTCCTAGAGTCTATCTTACATGACTTAACTGTAACTCATTATGGATATGTAAAACATGAGTCAGAATCATGAGTTAGAATATGTGGCCGGCGCTAGACTGCAGAATCTTGACATGGATATTACTTCAGAAAGCATGAAATAAGCGAGTCGGGAAACATGAACATGAATTGAATCAATGAAAGAATTACTTTCCTTTCAATTAAAAAAAAAAGGTGATAAACAAATAAAGCATCTATAAGAAAAAGATGATGAAAAAGTAAATCATCTATAAGATTCTTGAGTGAATTCCCAGCAAATAATAATTGTTATCCACTCAGTCGAATCAAGGGGAGTAAATGAACATGTCACGGGATAACCTGAGAGTGTTTCTGTTTTTGTCTATCTTGATGCAATTAGGGTATGGACAAACGGCTGGCACTACGGGATATCAAATAGGTGGGAGATAGTAGTCTCTTCTGAAAATTCAGGTATAGCTGTCACTACTACATGTTCTGATCCACTGAAGTCCGATCGATGGTTAAATACCAATGGAGGGGAGGGTAATCAAATGGGAGGAGGTGATTATTTCTCATTAAACAAAGAATTACAAAGCTTGCACTCCAAACTTTACAAAAAACTCTAATACACTTTACTCTATATTGTTCTCACATTTGGGATGCATAAAATGATCTGGAGGCTCTAATTTATAGTGCCAAAACCGTGTGAACAGTGTCACACGGTTTTGCAAAGCTGGCAACCCTTCATCAACAAGCTGGATGGTGTCTCTATCAACTTTCGGCTGCCTTTTGACTGAATGCCTTCACTGCCTTCACACGTCCAGCTTGCATGCATGATGCATGCAAGCTGGTTTCAACAAATCTCCCCCTCGGTGAAGATTTGCCCTAAAATCTGAGCCGATCATCAATCATCCAAACCGGATCCTCCAAAGGATCTTCCCATGGCTGGATCTGTATGACTGCCTACGTGCCCTGAGTTGGGATCAAGCCAATCGTAGTTCTCTGTCTCTCCCCACTCTGACTATGTGGAGGGTTTGTCATCCCGGCTATGGTACGACAGATTTCAAGTTTCTCCTTCGGTAAAACCTTGGTGAACATATCGGCACTGTTTTCATCAGTATGAATTTTCCTGAGTTCTAATAGCTCTGAGCTCAGGACGTCCCGTATCTAGTGATACCTCACATCGATATGTTTTGACCTCAAGTGAAATGTAGAATTTTTACCAAGGTAGATAGCACTTTGGCTATCGCAGTACAAAGTGTATTTCTCCTGCTTGAAACTCAATTCCTGGACAAATGTCTTCATCCACAATAATTCCTTGCAAGCTTCTGTAACTGCAATGAATTCTGCCTCTGTTGTAGAAAGTGCAGCACATCTCTGCAACCTTGACTGTCATGCCACACTCCCCCTGAGAGATTAATCAGATATCCTGAAGTAGACTTACGGGTATCCACATCTCCTGCCATATCTGAATCGGTGTAGCCCATCAACACTGGCTCGTTGCTTCCAAAACATAATCTCATTTTGGATGTGCCTCGTAGATACCGCATTATCCATTTGACAGCATTCCAGTGTTCTCTTCCTGGGTTTGACATAAACCGGCTGACCAATCCAACTGCGTGTGCTAAGTCTGGCCTTGTGCACACCATGGCATACATAAGACTTCCCACTGCTGAGGTGTAAGGAATCTGTTTCATTTCCTCATTCTCTGTCTCACTAGATGGACTTTGTTGTGTACTCAATCTAAAGTGGGTAGTAAGAGGAGTGCTAATCGCTTTAGCCTTGTCCATCTGGAATCTCTGAAATACCTTTTCGATGTACTCCTCATGTGACAAGTATAATTTCTTGGCTTTCCGATCACGGCCGATCCTGATGCCAAGAATCTGTTTAGCTGGCCCCAAGTCTTTCATCTCAAAAGACTTACTCAGTTGCTGCTTCAAATTATCATTCCTCGATTGATTCTGGCCAACTATCAACATATCATCTACATACATCAGTAAAATGATTTAGTCATCGTTAGAAAATTTCTGAACGAAAACACAATGGTCTGAAGTGGTCTTCTTGTATCTTTGCTCCCCCATAACTGACTCAAACTTCATGTACCACTGTCTCGGTGCCTGTTTGAAACCATAGAGGCTTTTCCTGAGTCTGTGGTTGTGATATTTTATATCGTACCGCAAGTGTACAGTGTCAAGTTTTAGTATAAATAAGTTTAGAGTGTCAAACCCACATGGATTGTGTTAACTTGCACTAAGTACTACAATTGATAATCCTAACTTTAT